>NIVC01003121.1:33634-69242 GCA_002269645.1 Macrostomum lignano
GGGGGACCTCGGCACTGGCAAGCAAAAGCTGAAATAAATGCAATTTACATTGCAGTGCGCGCATTTGCTGTTTTTTCAGGCATTCAAGGTTTGGTTTTTAACTGGAAAGCTTTTGGGGTAGCTTAGAGCCCCGGAATGTTGAAGCGAAATGTCGGAGTTGTTGGCAATTTTCATGACGGCTAAAGCGACTCTTTGCTACTTTGCAGATATTCTACTGTCTGTAGATTGAAATGATAATACGTTAATATTTATTCTGCATGTGCAGCTACATGCGTCAATGCTGTTCTTACCTGCAAAGAAAGACTAGCTTAAGACGCGCACCTCTAGGGGTGTAAAGTTGGTAACTTGCGCTGCTTTCATGCCGTCGTGTAGGTCTCCGCTATAGGTAGAGAATTCGTCTGTTATCGAGTTTCTGGGTATGAGTTAAAGGTATAAAAATTTACTCCATTCGCGTACACATGGAGTAGCAGAGGCGAAATACTGCTTAAAATTGCTGGCCACTCTACTGCTGAGGCATTTCCGGTTCCAACAACATCTGTTGATAATCAACGTACTAATTATCGCTTCCAGAACCTCTCTTGTCCCGTGATCGCACGAGCTGGAATTCTAAACCTTAGTTAGCACGAGCTGGAATATCAAAATGCCAGCAACCAAATGAGGCGAATAACTCCCTGACTTAGCGAATGCCAATTCTTTGGACAGAGTTGATTTAAGGCCAATTATTCTGAACGCTTGTTGAATTGGTTGCGTAACCGGCCTGTTTGGTTTTTGTGTAGGGATTTTTTCTCAACCGAAACTGTAGAGGCACTGTTTGTGGTGCAGCAACCACCACTTCGCACTGTTTGGCATTTCACCTCACCTTCCTGACTTCAATGCGCTCATAAGTCTAGCATGGGTTTACTTGGAGGTCGATTAACAAGGAATAAAAAGCCACAGACCAGCATGGGATGAACAAAATGCAGTTAGGAACTTCAATTTTCTGCACTTCTCGAGCCTCAACTCCGATCAGCGCCTTCTTGAGTCTTTAAGACTAACCAAAAATGTCAGTTAAGTTTGCGTGGACTCTCACGTAGCTCTCAATGACAGCAGCAGAGAAATTCGCCTAAAATTCACGATTGGTTCAACCTTTTCAATTCGGCCCCCGGCTTTTGCACTCGGTCTGCCTTGTTGTGTGTGTTTGCAATGCTAATGCTAACTTGTGCCTTGCATCTCTTTTCACAGTTCAGAACTGCGAAATGGGATTAACAATTGTCCCGAAAATTGTCCCAAATTAAATTGTCCCAATTTAATGTGAAAATTGCGCAGAATGGCAAGGAGCAAAAATACGCAAGGTCCTTCAAACATACGCTTGCATTTTATTTATTAAAACAGTTGAAAATAGTGATGAAAAATGTAAAGACTTCACTTAGTTTGTGTCGCAGAACGATGCTTAGCGATAGCATGATAAAATCGTCCATTACATGTGTTTATCGAAATAGCATTTAGTAGACATATTAGTCACGCGCGTTTCGCACAAAAGAGCAAACGAAGGAGAGAGTTAAAGCATAGCACGGATGGTAAAGTGTACGCAACAACCCCCCAGCACCCCACACAACACAAACTAAGTCACTACAGAAAAGCTACCGACTTTATTTAATTTTACAAGCGTCTCATAAGCAGCTACTGTAAGTAGAAGTTAGGGAGTTTTTTAAGAAAAATTTTGCAAACCATTTTACACTAGCCAGACTGCAATACAAAACAATACGAATGAAGGAGCTTTGCAGAGATAACTATTGTTGCGTAGTTTTTCACTACAAAGTTAAATTTTCCTTGAAATGATTTACTCAAAATTACTTGCAGACCAAATAGGAACACGTAGTTATACTTGAAGGTATGTAAGGGATTTAACGTGTCACTTGAACAATGGTCTCCGACTCAAGAAAATTTGAAACGCCGCTACCAGATCTAAAAACCAGATAAAGTAGTTACCCAAGTTGAACCTGAAAACTGTAGCAGCTTTCGCCGTGTGACATTAGCTGGAACGGGTTCTACAGGTAAGAATTAGCAGAATCTGCCAATCAAAGCCGCCACAACCGACAGCAGCAGTGTGGCGGGAATCGAAGGAGAGACAAAACCCACTGAACTGCTCAGGCAGTAGTTCTCCGCCCTGTACGAGCCGACGCAGAGCGAATACTTGATGACATGAGCAATGTACGACTGCTCATGGGTAGCGTGGAACAGGTGCGACCCGGGACCCCGAGCGTAGATGGGGACGTCCTCTGCGGCGTGCGATTCGATTGGAAAATTCACAACAGCTTGCTGCTTGTAGTTTTCCTGCTCGGTGTCAACATCCGTGATGTTCGCCCGGGGCCGACCGACCGGTGCGCCGGGCCCGTCGCCGTAGAACAGGGGTGTGTAAGGAAGATCGTCGAAGCCGAGCGCTTCGCCCTTGCTGTTGAACCTATTGAAATAGGAGAACTTCACCTTGCCGAAGATTGGCTGGCCTCTGCGACCCCAGCCTCCGATGGAGAACACGTGACTGTGGTCGGCTGTCACAATTGTCAATGTGTCATCCGGTTTCGTCAACTCGCCAGCCGCCTTGATGGCCTTTTCGAACGCCAAAAGATCGTGCATCGACTTCTGCGCCAAGTTTTCATGATGGCCGTGATCAATTCGACCTCCTTCGACAAGCAGAGCGAACCCGTTCGGGTTCTGACTCAAAATCTCAATCGCCTTTCTCGTCATCTCCTCCAGAGTCGGCTCCTTCCCATCCTTTTGGTTGTCCAGGTCGTAGCGAAGATGGCTCATTGCGAACAGTCCAAAGTATGCAGCGTTGGGATCCGTCGGAGTGTCTTGCAGCTCCTTGCGAGTCTCCAGGTAGACCGGACGACGTCCATAGCCTTCCTGTCGCTGCTTCCATTTGTTGATGAGGTTTACCGAGTCGCTTCGGCTTCCGCTGACGTTTCTTCCAGTAATGGGATCGATTGTTATTTCGTTCTTTGGTAGAAACTTCAGCCGACCGCCTCCGAATATGACGGTATAGTTGATGGCGTACTCAACCAGCTGCTCGGCAATGTCCGGGCACATCGAACGCTCATTAACATTCGGCACGTCGCTGTTCCTTTCCGTGTCGTCCTCCCAGTCCCTTGAAGCCGTGTGCGAGTACGCAGCTCCCGGAGTCGCGTGAGTGATCCTTGTGGTGGTGACGATGCCGACCGACTTGCCGAGCTGCTGAGCCTCATTCAGAAACGACATCACGTTGCGCTCTTTGAGCTGGGAAGTGCAGTTGCGACTAATTACCTGCTCGTTCACTCCCATGGTTCCAGACTTGGCCTTCACGCCGCACAGGAAGGCGGTGGCCGTCCCGGCGCTGTCCGGAGTCTGCATGTCCGTGTTGTACGTCTTTGAAAGACCAGTGTGTGGGAACCTCTCGAACTCCAGTATCTCCTCTTCGCCGCTGTTTCCTGCGAGCTGACCTTTGAGGATGCGTCCCACAGTGATCGAAGGCACTCCCATGCCGTCTCCGAGGAAGAGAATGGCGTTCTTCGCTCTGTTCTCCTTGGTCTGGCGCAAGACGTCAGTAGCGGTCTGCAGGTCCTGCTTGGCTATCTTGGCCCAGTGGCTCGGGTCGGAGCTCTGCCCTGGCTGCGGTCGAGTCTCCGGCAGCAGCTTGATGAAATCGCCATCCGGAAAGCTTTTGCAAACCGTAGCCAGAAGACTGCCAAGCAGAATGCTCGCTAAGAAGAACTTTGCTTTCGCCATTTGTTGTTCGCCGTTGGTTTAGTTGGCACTACTGCACTCGTCAATTTCGTCACTTTCGTGCTCAATCGCGCTTGCTCATTTTTTTCACCCAGCAATTTAGTTTTTTATACCAATGTTGTTGTCCACCCGATACCACACCCCTTTCAAGTAGGCCGATATCACGAGCTGCCTTCTTTTTGCTTTCCGAGTCAGTTTCATGCCCGATCACAGGTGACCGCAGCGGGTGACCCCAGCAGTGACTCAGTAGCATTCAAATTCATTAAAATTTTAGAAAGTTTTTTCAAGGGTATGCTATGCCTTGCGCTGCTTTATCTGGCATTAGCAGCGACTATCGGTGCGCCGTGTGAATTTTCAACTGTGCAGGTAGTGACTCAGTGAGGTGACTCCAAGAGACTTTCTCTGACTAGAAAGCTTTGAGTTGCTTTGAAGCTGCAGTTGGCCATCACGGCCATCATGCAAGTTGTCTGTCCAAGTCGTAAAAAATGATTATTTTCGAAGGTCAGATTTCTATTCTACCGTTTCACATTGTCATTTCTCGAGTCGACTTTCTTACGAGTAGTTGCAGGGCTGTCGTTGATGAGGACGTTGTTGGGTTTACTACAGAGCCCAGTGGTCTTTCACGGCTTCATGAGGTTGGGATGCTGGTGAAGGTTATGGTGGGGCGATCGCAGTTGTTAAGGACATAAGGTTTGGAGTTGATGCCAGCATAATAATAATAGCCACGGGAGTGGCCAAGAGGGGGGAGCGTCAAATCGCGCGTTTCAGAGCTAGGTCTCTAACGTGCTTCACACCCGGCCGCCTGGCTGGGTGCTCGCGCATCTTCAAAAAGGCGGTCGATGTAGCGGGCTGATCGTCCCTGGCCACGCCTGCGCGGTCCCTGCGGGGTCCACAACAGGACGTCCTGCAGCGGCTCTGGGCAGTAGGCTTCGGCCCGAATGACATGTCCGGCAAGCCGCAGACGCGGCTGACTCAGCAGGGCAGAAGGCCGCGTCAGGCCTGTGCGCTTGTACAGGGACTCGGTTGTCTCGCTACCAGGGCCGCGGCGGGCGCCGAAAGCGGCGCGGACTAGGGCCGCATGCGCCGCATCGAGCTGCGCCCCAAGCGCCCCGGTCAGCGTCCAGGTCTCAGCATTGTACAGCAGGGCGGTCTCAACAACCGCCTGGAACAGCTGGGACCTGGCGCCGTCGGACAGAGCCTCGGAGAGCAGCAACGCCCGCATAGATCGGAAGGCAGCCCAGGCCTTGCCGCGCCGTCTCGCTAGGTCGTCGCCGATGTCCGGCACCAGTCCGCCGAGGTAGACGAACTGAAGGCACTTCGGGAGCGCCGTCCCGGGGCCGTCGCCGTCTCGAAGTCGAATCTCGGCGGGTAGATCATGCAGCACCGTCGGCACCTCGGTCTTCCTGGCGTTGAAGACGAGACCGACCCTCGCCGCCGCCGCAGTCAGGCCGTCCAGCAGCCGTTGGGCGCCTTCGGCCGTCGAAGACAGCAGGGCGAGGTCGTCCGCGTAGCCAAGGACAGACAGTTTCTTCTCCGGGTGCCGTCTACTGGTGCGCCTTTGCAGCAGAAAGCTGTCCTCTGATGTCGGCAGGCCGGTCCTGAGCACCCAGTCCATCACCAGCACGAAGAGAAAGGGCGCCAGAGTGTCACCCTGTAGCACTCCGGACGTCGTGCTAAACAGGTCCGACGGTCCGTCTAGCGTCGCTACCGCGGCGGTGGTGTCCTGATACAGCGCCATGATGGCGGCATCGATGAGTTGAAGAGGTAGTTTTGGTAGCCTCTCTATCACAGAAGACGTCCAGAGAGAGGAGCGGATCCATGAGAATGCGCTCATAATTACGGGACAGGTGCGGCCTCTGAGTAGATCTTGGTTTGAAGCATGAGCTAACAGTCTGTAGCACTGCCGCATATTGTACTATACAAGCTAGGGGTTTTATGGTTTAACAGCGGGATCCCTGGTTACTGACCATTGCAATCACCGGTCACTGACCAGTGCAATCACCGGTCACTGACCAGTGCAATCACCGGTTACTGACCAGTGCAATCACCGGTCACTGACCAGTGCAATCACCGGTCACTGACCAGTGCAATCACCGGTTACTGACCAGTGCAATCACCGGTCACTGACCAGTGCAATCCCGGTTACTGACCAGTGCAATCACCGGTTACTGACCAGTGCAATCATCGGTCACTGACCATTGCAATCACCGGTCACTGACCAGTGCAATCCCGGTTACTGACCAGTGCAATCACCTGCTCACTGGTCAGTGCAATCACCGATCACTGACCAGTGCAATCACCGGTCACTGACCAGTGCAACCAGCGGTTTTAGATATCGAGTTCACAGGTTACAGAAATTGAACTCAAACTGGACTCTAAGTGCCAAGGGTTCATACTACTTTCAACCTATTAGAAGATTTTCAAAGCAGTAAATATCGGACAACAGTGAGCTAAAATTACACTTGTAAACAAAAATTTATTTTTCTCGATTGAAAATTATTGAAGTCAAATGTTAAAACGAAATGAGAATTCGTGACAATATATGAATACCTGCATGGTTAATTTAGACTGGACGGAATATTGGATTAGCATTTGAATTTGAATTTATCCTGCGGAAATAGCAGGATAAGTGAGACGAGTGAGCTAAAGGACGGACGAGAAGCCAGTTGTCTAAAAATATGGCAGACCGAAATTTGTAAGCATTCGTGAGACTTTTGTCCCCACAGTCCTAAAACTGCTGTGTTTCATCGTATTGAATAGCTTAGCTTGAAAAGAACTCATGTCGCAGACATGGGAATTCCCTATCAAAGACATGGAAATCCCCACCAAAGACATGGAAATCACAATCAAAGACATAGGAGTACGAGCGTACCAAAAATCACAAACTTGGGAATCCCCAATCGCAGGCGAGGGAATCCCCAATCGCAGGCGAGGGAATGCCCAATCGCAGACGAGGGAATCCCCAATCGCAGACAAGGGAATCCCCGATCGCAGACTAGGGAATACCTAATCGCAGACGAGGGAATCCCCAATCGCAGACTAGGGAATTCTTAATCGCAGACGATATCCCGGGTCGCAGACGAGGGAATCCACAATCGCAGACAAAGGGAATACCAAAAAGTCTCTGCTTTTAGAAATAAAAATCCGACTCGGAAATCCAAACAGTCAATCACGGTAAACTCAAGCATGTGCCGATTGAAGACAAACTTCATCTGCTGGTCTCTCCGATCACCGCAGTCTCGCCAGCTGCAGCCTCCCGCTGCGGCACCCGACGGCCAGCCGTCCATCCTCAGCCGCGGCCATGCTGTACACCGCCGAGTCCAGCTCCAGCCGGGCCAGCGGCTCCGGCGACGTCTCGCTGGTCACCGCGGCGGGCCATACAGTCAGGCAGCGGCTGAGAGCGCCGGCCGAGGCCACGGTGGATTTGGCGGTGAACCGGGCGCAGTAGACGTGGTCGGCTGGCCAGCTGGTGAGGGGGGCCTCGCACTGCCTGGCGTCCCAAAGCTGTAGAGCCGAGCCGGCGCGGTAGGAGCCTGCGGAGCGAATGGTTGGCATGGTTTCAGGGCTGCCAGCACAGGCAAATCAGAGAGTGGGTAATCCCATGTTCACAATCAAATATTCGAGAAACCCTGCCAAAGACTGCGTGAATTTCACTCAAAGACTCGAGGAATTTAACCAGAGTCAGGAATCCCTAACAGTGACTCGGGAATCCCCAGCCGCAGACTCGGAGAATCCCCCAGTCACAAACTCGGGGAGTGGGGAATCCCCAGTCGCAAAGTCGGTAAGTGGGGAATTCCCAGTCGTAAACTCTGGGAATCCTAGTCGTAAACTGGGGAAATCCCCAGTCGCAGACTTGGGGAATCCCCAATCGCAGATTCGGGAATCCCCAATCGCAGACTCGGGAATCCCCAATCGCAGACTCTGGGAATCCCCAATCGCAGACTCGGGAATCCCCAATCGCAGACTCGGGAATCCCCAATCGCAGACTCTGAGAGACCGTAGCTCACCAGTGAGCACGCGGTCGCCTTTCACGTCGAGCCCGTCTGGACAGCAGATGTGCGGCCCGGACAGGCGCCTGACGGGGTCGCCGCTGGCCAGGCGGAGGTCCCAAAACTTGACGCAGTCGTCCCAGCCGGAGGTCAGCAGAAGGCCGTCGGCGTTGAACCTGGCGGCGAACAGGCGAGTGGCGTGGCCTTCGGACAGTCGGGGTCGAGATCCCGGTAACCGCTGTACTGCCGGACGGGCTGGCAGGTGCGCAGGTCGTAAACTCGGACGCTGCAGTCCGAGCCAACCGTGGCCAGGTGCTCGTCCGAGGTGTCCACTGCTGACAGATGGTTGCCCCGCTCGGTGACGACGGTGCTGAAGCCCGGGCTGCTCCAGTCGGCCTTGTAAACGTAGCCGGAAGTGGCGGCGGCCAGGATGACGTCGGGGTGGCTGCGGATCTGCGGGAAATGCCATTTTATGACAGCATCATCACAGCATCAGCATCATTACAGCATGCTACAGCGTATTACAGCATCATTACAGCATATTACAGCATTATTGCAGCATATTACAGCATCATTACAGCATATTACAGCATTATTGCAGCATATTACAGCATCATTACAGCATATTACAGCATATTACAGCATTATTGCAGCATATTACAGCATCATTACAGCATATTACAGCACCATTACAGCATATTACATCACCATTACAGCATATTACATCACCATTACAGAGTCATTACAGCATCATCACAGCATCATTACAGCATCGTCGCAGCAAATTACAGCATCATCACAGAATCATTACAGCATCGTCACAGCAAATTACAGCATCATCACAGAATCATTACAGCATCGTCACAGCAAATTACAGCATCATCACAGCATCATCACAGCATCATTACAGCATCATCACAGCATCATTACAGCATCGTCGCAGCAAATTACAGCATCATCACAGCATCGTCGCAGCAAATTACAGCATCATCACAGCATCATTACAGCATCGTCGCAGCAAATTACAGCATATTACAGCCCGAATCTCATCGAGTCCCGCAATCGCCCGCCCTCACCCCGCGCACGCAGGCCACCGCCAGCCCGCCAAATGGCTGGTTCTGCTTCACCGTCACCGCCTCGGCCAGAACGGCCGCCTCGCCGCCCGCCGCGAAGTCAGCCGCCAGGCAGCGAATGCCTTCGGAGCCGGTGCCCAGCACCAGCCGACGGTCGCCGTCAACGTAGCAGAGGGCGAACAGGCCTTCGTCCTCTGGGGAGCCGGCGATGGACGGCCCAGCCTCCAGCCGGACGGGACCCCGGGGCTGGTGATGCGGCTGCCCGGCCGAGATTCTGTGCCCAGCCTGCAGTGCGTCTTCCAGATGCTTCTTTGACATTTCCTGGCTTGCTTGAGTGTTGCTTTTGCCTGGGTCGCTTCTAGCGGTCTGGCTTCTATACACACCCTCTCTCTCCTTTCTTGCCTGCCTCCAAGCTGGAGCGGTGAGTACAGGTGGGGTGGGGCTTGTTAAACTGAGTAAATGTACACCGGCTCCCTTGCCCCACTTTTTGAGGGGCTGATGTGCGCGAGTGACTATCCAGCACTGGCTCTTCCAGTGCCCACCTGCTATCACGTGACTGAGCAATTTCATTACCAACCCCAGCTCAGCCAGTCCTCATGCCTGGCTCAAGTGGAATTGGATTTGCGACTCAAATTTTACTGTATGCAACCGGGTATCTTGCGAAGTCTCTGGTGGATTTGCGGATCTCCATCTCGCAGATGAAGGCAATTAAAATCAGGGATCCGTGCGGTGCCTCATCTATAATTCCAGCTCTTACGTAGCGTGCAGGGCTGCGCGTGATTCCGAGACACTTTATAATTCTCGTCAAAGCCTCAGGCCAGTGCTTAAATTGTACGAGCCTGCAATACGAGCGTACATTCTGTGCAGGTGTTCAACTGACATCTTTCGGGAAATCTGCACTTTTCTGGGCAGCTTCACAAACTATAATCTTCACAAACTATAATCTTCACAAACTATAATCTTCACAAACTATAATCTTCACAAACTATAAAAATCTTCACAAACTAGAATCTTCACAAACTATAAAAATCTTCACAAACTAGAATCTTCACAAACTATAAAAATCTTCACAAACTAGAATCTTCACAAACTATAATCTTCACAAACTATAATCTTCACAAACTATAAAAATCTTCACAAACTATAATCTTCACAAACTATAATCTTCACAAACTATAATCTTCACAAACTATAATCTTCACAAACTATAAAAATCTTCACAAACTATAATCTTCACAAACTATAATCTTCACAAACTATAATCTTCACAAACTATAATCTTCACAAACTAGAATCTTCACAAACTACTCGTAGAATCTTCACAAACTATAATCTTCACAAACTATAATCTTCACAAACTATAATCTTCACAAACTATAATCTTCACAAACTATAATCTTCACAAACTATAATCTTCACAAACTATAAAAATCTTCACAAACTATAATCTTCACAAACTATAATCTTCACAAACTATAATCTTCAAAAACTATAAAAATCTTCACAAACTATAATCTTCACAAACTATAATCTTCACAAACTATAATCTTCACAAACTATAAAAATCTTCACAAACTATAATCTTCACAAACTATAATCTTCCCAAACTATAAAATCTTCGCAAACTTTAACCTTCACAGACTATAATCTTAACAAACTATAATCTTCACAAACTAGAATCTTCACAAACTACTCGTAGAATCTTCACAAACTATAATCTTCACAAACTATAATCTTCCCAAACTAGAATCTTCACAGACTATAATATTCACAAACTATAATCTTCCCAAACTAGAATCTTCACAAACTATAATCTTCACAAACTATAATCTTCCCAAACTAGAATCTTCACAAACTATAATCTTCACAAACTAGAATCTTCAAAAACTATAATCTTCACAAACTATAAGAATCTTCACAAAGTATAATCTTCACAAACTATAATCTTCACAAACTATAATCTTCACAAACTAGAATCTTCACAAACTAGAATCTTCCCAAACTATAATCTTCACAAACTATAATCTTCCCAAACTAGAATCTTCACAGACTATAATCTTCACAAACTAGAATCGTCACAAACTACAATCTTCACAAACTATAATCTTCACAAACTTTAATCTTCACAAACTATAATCTTCACAAACTATAATCTTCACAAACTATAATCTTCACAAACTATAATCTTTACAAACTATAATCTTCACAAACTATAAATATCTTCACAAACTATAATCTTCACAAACTATAAAAATCTTCGCAAACTATAACCTTCACAGACTATAATCTTCCCAAACTATAATCTTCACAAACTAGAATCTTCACAAACTACTCGTAGAATCTTCACAAACTAGAATTTTCACAAACTAGAACTATATTTACAAACAATAAGATTCACCAGCTATAATATTTACAAGCTAAAATCTTCAGAAACTAGATTCTTTACAAACATCTCAGGCAGTATTCTAATTAAAAGATTCCAATTTGTGAAGATTCTATAGTTTGTGAAGATTCTAGTCTGTGAACATTCTATAGTATGTAAATATTCTTGTTTGTGAAGATTCTAGTTTGTGAAGATTCTAGTTTGTGACGATTCTAGTTTGTGAAGATTCTAGTTTGTGAAGATTCTAGTTTGTGAAGATTATAGTTTGTGAAGATTCTAGTTTGTGAAGATTATATTTCGTGAAGATTCTAGTCTGTGAAGATTCTAGTTTGTGAAGATTCTAGTTTGTGAAGATTCTAGTTTGTGAAGATTATACATGTAGTTTGTGAAGATTCTAGTTTGTGAAGATTCTAGTTTGTGAAGATTCTAGTTTGGGAAGATTCTAGTTTTTGAATATTCTAGTTTGGGAAGATTCTAGTTTTTGAATATTCTAGTTTGTGAAGATTCTAGTTTGTGAAGATTCTAGTTTGTGAAGATTATAGTTTGTGAAGATTCTAGTTTGTGAAGATTATATTTCGTGAAGATTCTAGTCTGTGAAGATTCTAGTTTGTGAAGATTCTAGTTTGTGAAGATTCTAGTTTGTGAAGATTATACATGTAGTTTGTGAAGATTCTAGTTTGTGAAGATTCTAGTTTGTGAAGATTCTAGTTTGGGAAGATTCTAGTTTTTGAAGATTCTAGTTTGGGAAGATTCTAGTTTTTGAATATTCTAGTTTGTGACGATTCTAGTTTGTGAAGATTCTAGTTTGTGAAGATTCTTATAGTTTGTGAAGATTATAGTTCGTGAAGATTCTAGTCTGTGAAGATTCTAGTTTGTGAAGATTCTAGTCTGTGAAGATTATAGTTTGTGAAGATTCTAGTCTGTGAAGATTCTAGTTTGTGAAGATTCTAGTCTGTGAAGATTATAGTTTGTGAAGATTCTAGTCTGTGAAGATTCTAGCTTTTGAAGATTATAGTTTGTGAAGATTATAGTCTGTGAAGATTCTAGTTTGTGAAGATTCTAGTTTGTAAAGATTCTAGTTTGTGAAGATTATACATGTAGTTTGTGAAGATTCTAGTTTGGGAAGATTCTAGTTTTTGAATGTTCTAGTTTTTGTAGATTCTAGTTGGTGAAGATTCTATAGTTTGTGAAGATTATAGATTATAGTTCATGAAGATTCTAGTTTGGGAAGATTCTAGTTTTTGAAGATTCTATAGTTTGGGAAGATTCTAGTTTGTGAAGATTCTAGTTTGGGAAGATTCTAGTTTTTGAATGTTCTAGTTTTTGTAGATTCTAGTTGGTGAAGATTCTATAGTTTGTGAAGATTATAGATTATAGTTCATGAAGATTCTAGTTTGGGAAGATTCTAGTTTTTGAAGATTCTATAGTTTGGGAAGATTCTAGTTTTTGAAGATTCTAGTTTGTGACGATTCTAGTTTGGGAAGATTCTAGTTTTTGAATGTTCCAGTTTTTGTAGATTCTAGTTGGTGAAGATTCTATAGTTTGTGAAGATTATAGTTCGTGAAGATTCTAGTTTGGGAAGATTCTATGGTTTGTGAAGATTCCATAGCTTGTGAATATTCTAGTAGATTCATCTAGTTGCCATAAGTGGTTGGAATTTGCTTTCCAGATGGTCATCAGTGGCGTTCAGATGGAGAAATTTGATGCAATGAAGTTTTGAGAAGCCGAGCTGTCAGTCTTGTAATTGCAGTTTGCTGCGCAGCGTTTTCAAAGTGTGTACAAATTAGAGTTTATTCATACGCAGGCAAAATATGCAATAAACACAAGAGGGTTCATATCTGTTGCACGTTTACACCGCTGAGTTATCGGATAAAAATATGTATATTATATAAAAATAATAAATATATAACATAGGAACAGATAAGCCGGAGGCAAAGTAAGGTGCGCGCAAGGCAGAAAAGGACCAGGGGCAAATCAGACAAAGCCGAACTGTAAGCATGTACCAGCTTAATTAATTGCACAGTCCGCTAGAGCCCTGCTAACTAGAGAGAGAGGTCTGACAGAGACAGAAATTGCGACCTGTTGCCAACAGAAGAAAAACGAGCTGCAAAGTTAGGAGGGAAACAAACCAGCTAAACTGAAGCTGAATGGGTCACTTGGTCTGAATTTTAATACCATAAATGCTTGCTTGTTAAAAAAGAGCGGGCGGGGAGAGTGTGGCAAAGAGTGCGGCAGAGAGCGGAGAGAGAGTGACAGAGGGTGGTGGGAGTGTGACAGAGGGCTGAGAGAGCGGGGCAGAGGGCGGAGAGAGTGTGACAGAAGGCGGAGAGAGTGGGGCAGAGGGTGGAGAGAGTGTGACAGAAGGCGGAGAGAGTGGGGCAGAGGGTGGAGAGAGTGTGACAGAGGGCGGAGAGAGAGTGACAAAGAGCGGAGAGAGAGAGAGTGACAGAGAGCGGAGAGAGTGACAGAGAGCGGAGAGAGGGAGTGACAGAGAGCGGAGAGAGAGAGAGTGACAGATAGCGGAGAGAGTGACAGAGAGCGGAGAGAGTGACAGAGAGCGGAGAGAGAGTGACAGAGAGCGGAGAGTGGGGCAGAGAGCGGAGAGAGAGAGTGACAGAGAGCGGAGAGAGAGTGACAGAGAGCGGAGGGAGTGGGGCAGAGAGCGGAGGGAGTGGGGCAGAGAGCGGAGGGAGTGGGGCAGAGAGCGGAGGGAGTGGGGCAGAGAGCGGAGAGTGACAGAGAGCGGAGGGAGTGGGGCAGAGAGCGGAGGGAGTGGGGCAGAGAGCGGAGGGAGTGGGGCAGAGAGCGGAGGGAGTGGGGCAGAGAGCGGAGGGAGTGGGGCAGAGAGCGAAGGGAGTGGGGCAGAGAGCGGAGAGAGAGTGGGGCAGAGAGCGGAGAGAGAGTGGGGCAGAGAGCGGAGGGAGTGGGGCAGAGAGCGGAGAGCGTGTGACAGAGAGCGGATAGAGAGTGACAAAGAGCGGAGAGAGTGTGACAGTGAGCGGAGGGAGTGGGGCAGAGAGCGGAGGGAGTGGGGCAGAGAGCGGAGGGAGTGGGGCAGAGAGCGGAGAGAGTGGGGCAGAGAGCGGAGAGAGAGTGGGGCAGAGAGCGGAGGGAGTGGGGCAGAGAGCGGAGAGCGTGTGACAGAGAGCGGATAGAGAGTGACAAAGAGCGGAGAGAGTGTGACAGTGAGCGGAGGGAGTGGGGCAGAGAGCGGAGGGAGTGGGGCAGAGAGCGGAGGGAGTGGGGCAGAGAGCGGAGAGAGAGTGACAGAGAGCGGAGGGAGTGGGGCAGAGAGCGGAGGGAGTGGGGCAGAGAGCGGAGGGAGTGGGGCAGAGAGCGGAGGGAGTGGGGCAGAGAGCGGAGGGAGTGGGGCAGAGAGCGAAGGGAGTGGGGCAGAGAGCGGAGAGAGAGTGGGGCAGAGAGCGGAGAGAGAGTGGGGCAGAGAGCGGAGGGAGTGGGGCAGAGAGCGGAGAGCGTGTGACAGAGAGCGGATAGAGAGTGACAAAGAGCGGAGAGAGTGTGACAGTGAGCGGAGGGAGTGGGGCAGAGAGCGGAGGGAGTGGGGCAGAGAGCGGAGGGAGTGGGGCAGAGAGCGGAGGGAGTGGGGCAGAGAGCGGAGGGAGTGGGGCAGAGAGCGGAGAGCGTGTGACAGAGAGCGGATAGAGAGTGACAAAGAGCGGAGAGAGTGTGACAGTGAGCGAAGAGGTAGAAGGCGGAGAGAGTGACAGGGCAGTGACAGAATTGGAGATCGAGAAGAGGATCGCAAGCAGAGGACAGGCAGCTCACAAAAGGCAGTGCGTGGGTCATATAAAAGTGCACAGAGCCGCAGAGACAAGTGCTGATATGCGAGTTTAGAATCCGTGAAACAAACAATAAATCTGAGTAGCATTTATAAATCAACAGGTAAAAGAGCCTACAAAGAAGGAAAATATGATGGGCTAAGCACTGATTGCCAAAATTATATAGTCAAAAAGAAAAATAGAAATAAAATCAGAAATCTTCTAGGAGCAAACAAATCTGCAAGAGTTGCAGGATGAGCTGGCAGTTTGCAATCGGACAGCTTTACAGCCTGAGTTGCAGCTCAAACCCAAGTCGCCAGTCCAGTTGTTATCATGAAAAACTATCTATCGATAACCATAGTAGTCCATGTACCTGTAGGAGTTTGCGGCCAGCAACGCGCTGGCCAGGGCCTGCGACTTGCGTGAGCGGCGCAGCGCCAGGCGAGTGATGCGCGCCCTCTGGCGTTCCAGCTTCTCCTCCTGGCGGCGCTGCTCTTCCTTCCTCTTGAGCCAGCTGGCGGGGTGGGGGGGGTTCGGGATGGACTAGGATTCGAACTCTGGACTGTGCCACCAGCGCTTTTAACTCTGTGAACTAACCAGAGTAACTGACCTCAGGTTACCTTGAGGTGGCTAATTACAGATGGGTAACCTCAGATGGGTAATCTCAGGTGGGTAACCTCAGGTGGGTAACCTTAGGTGGGTAACCTCAGGTGCGTAACCTCAGTTGGGTAATCTCAGGTGGGTAATCTCAGGTGGGTAATCTCAGGTGGGTAATCTCAGGTGGGTAACCTCAGGTGGGTAACCTCAGGTAGGGAGCAACACAGCTGCTGGCGACTCGCCAAAACGTGTCAGCCCTCCAGGGGTCAGCAGAACGGGGGCTCCAGGACCTCCCTTGCTCCAGGCCCGCGACTCACCTCCTGAATGCCTTGCGACACTCCTCCGGCGAGTGGATCGCCTCAGGCGGCGGGTCTTCTTCCGACCGCCGCCGCCGCTGCTGCAGGTCGGCCTCGCGGCGGAGCTGCGCCCGCTTCGCCTCCAGCCAGCGCTCGAAGCTGACGCCGTCGCGCTCGGCCGCTGCGTCCCGGCGCCGATCAGTCTCGGCGCGGCGCGCCGCCTCCGCCCGGCGCTGCTCCGCCTCCGACTGCTGCTGCTTGCGGATCAGCCAGGCCTGGAAGGCGGCCTCGTTGTCCTCCGCCTTCGAGCCGCCGCCGCCAGATGCTGAGGCGGACGACTTTCGCCCGCTGCCGCCGCGTTCCCGACGCTTCTTGGCCAGCCAGGCATGGAAGGCGGCCTCGTTCTCCTCGCGGCTGTGCTGCTGCTGCGGCTGCTGCAGCTCGAGCCTCTGCTGCTCCTCCTGCTGCTGCTGCCTGCTGAAGGAGGCCTGCGGGGCGCTGGTCGGCCGAGCGGCCGCCTGCTGCCGGTTCTTCCGGCGCTGGGACTGCGGTTGCTGCTGCGCCTGCGGTTGCCGGCGGAACTCGGAGACGGCGGCTGATTTCGGGCGCCGACTTGCCGGTCTGGGCGACGGCGAGTCCTTCGCCTCGAAGTCGGAGCTGTCGACGAACCGAATCCGACCGCCGTTTACAACGACAACCTTCTGTGATGCTTCTTTCTCTTGCTGCGGCTGCTGCTGTTGTTGCTGCTCAGCAGTGGTGGTGGGAGGCAATCTGGAAGGTGGTGCTTCATCAACATCGTCTTGATTGGCGGCCGGTTGCGGCATTTCGCCCAGCCCGTCCGCATCGCCGCTTTCTTGCTGCTGCTGCTGCTGCTGCTGCTGTTCCTCTTCACTGTCCTCCTCCTCGTCCTCCTCCTCCTCGCTCGTGTCCCCGTGCAGCTCACCAGCCGGCGGCTCGGGCTCGGGCGCCACGCTGACGAGGTTCTCGCTGAAGCGGATTCGTGTCGGCCTGCGCTGGGCCTCCTCCTCCGGCAGCGGCTCGCTCTCCAGCTGGGCGTTCAGCTCGTCTATGCGCGCCCGGGTGACCTCGTAGTCCGGGGGCGGCTCTGCGGCCGGGCGGGGTGGAGGAGAATCGTTTGCGATGTGCAGCTTCACCTTTAATGATTAACTTTTAACGTTTTCGGTTTAATTCACCATAAATTGGATTTTATGATGAGGGGGCAGAGCCAAGAATTCTGCCATGACTAGATTCCTAGATTTTTTTGGCGCCGCAGCCAGGCACACATTTTGGCGCCGCAGCCAGGCACACATTTTGGCGCCGCAGACACTCATTTCGGCGCCGTATACACTCATTTTGGCGCCGCAGCCAGACACACATTTTGGCGCCGCAGGCACTCATTTTGGCGCCGCAGCCAGGCACTCATTTCGGCGCCGCAGACACTCATTTTGGCGCCGCAGCCAGACACACATTTTGGCGCCGCAGACACTCATTTCGGCGCCGCAGCCAGGCACACATTTTGGCGCCGCAGCCAGACACACATTTTGGCGCCGCAGACACTCATTTCGGCGCCGCAGACACTCATTTCGGCGCCGCAGACACTCATTTTGGCGTCGCAGCCAGGCACTCATTTTGGCGCCGCAGTCAGGCCACTCATTTCGGCGCCGCAGACACTCATTGCGGCGCCCTGAAGCAAAATTGTTGATTTCCATAACGGGGTCACAAGGTGGGGCGCGGGAGACAAACCATTGGCATGTCCCCCCCCATAGCTTTCACTTCGGGGACATCTCCCCCTGTCCCCCGTGGCGACGCCCCTGACTATTTCTTGGAATTACACTGAGAGGATATGGAAACTGCCGTGCCTCTCTGTTTAACGTTCTCAAAATACTTGAAAAAGCTTCCACGAGTGCATCAAGGAGCTGAGTAGCTCACAGCAGTAATGCAACGGGTTTGTCTTGCATCTCGGGCCCATGAGGGCCAACCCCTCAGAGCTGAAGCTAAAAATCATATCTAATTCTAGTTTTGCCACCGCTATGATCCTGCTTGACCTCTGCTCGAGACCGGATCGACTCGCAGACTCACCCATGAGCAGCTGCAAGAACTCCGCGTCCTTTTCCTCTGCAATGCGGAATTGCGGGGTGCGGGGCGGCGGGTGCTCAAAATGCGATGAAAATCTTAACAAATTCAAATGTAAGTCGCACGCAGCCAAGGAAGCGCTACTCACCGTTCCAATCCTCCGGCCTGGTGCTCTGCAGCCGCTCGAGCTCCGCCATGGCGGCGCGCTGATCGTCTCGCATGCCGAAGTCGTCGGACTCTCCGGTCTGCGGCATGCCTGCCGATGGGGGCGGCTGCTGGGGCTCGGCGGTCTGGAAGATGTTTTGGTCGAAAAAAATTTGATTTGGAGCTGAAATTTCAATTTCAAAACAACGTGTTCGTCACTTTGCTAGAATTTATTGTACAATAAACTTCTGGATACAGCATATTAGCAAGATCTAGATGGTCTTTCTAAGCATAAAAAAGTTTTTTTATCTGTTCTATAATCTTTAATTCAAAAAAATTGTCACCTAAATAATAAAAATAAAGATTTAAATGATATTTTCTGTAAACTGGTAACAATCAACTTATATATTAGTTTATTCATATAGTTATGACAAGATACAGTAGAATCTTGTAAGTAATATAAGTAATATTTTTAATATTTTATTGATAACGTAGTTTTTCTAGTAGAAAAGGTTACTTTCTAGTAAAGGAGTAAATATATTTGTGAAATCAATGCTACATTCAATGGCATGTCAGTGAATCAGCACTCAGAATATTTAATAGACATCTGATAGGCCCTAGTAACAGGAAATTATTGTAAGAACAAAATATGTAGAAATGGATAGATCAAAATAATTGTTATTTAAAATTACAGCTTTGCTTTCATCCAAACTTCAAAGTCTGTTATATTTGATGTAATGATGTACTGTCGAATTAAAAAAATTCACACCTACTATATTTTTATTTTATACTACGCTCGTATCATATTCAATTAATAAAAACTAGTACAAACTATTTATTAAGCATAGCTGAAGATCAGAAGATAGCTAAAAATATAGCAGTACTGTTGTGAAAAATCCCTTGAATCCCTATGAGCTATGACTACTTGTCATTTGGCAGGTTTTCATTTAAAAGTGATGCCAACGCAATTTTTTAATGATAGTTTCTTTGTATGTTATTAGATTGTGCGTCATTTTTGTTGCATTTTTAAAAATTCCAGCAACAAGAAGTAAGCCATCAGCAAGCAAGCATTCAATAGTACAAACATGTTTTCAGAGCAGTGCACACCCTTTGGAAAATTAGCTCATCTTTTGACGTTAAATTTGTCCCTGCATATTTAAACAAATTACCATGACAACAATCGTTGTTCCGGTGTTGCGTAAAACTCCTTTAAAAAGCTATTCAAAAAGCCATAGGAGTTAACTTATCAGTTTTAGTTCCATTTAAGTAAAGATTATCTCAACAAATTTATCAAAAAAGTAAAAATAAACACACAAAATATCATTTTTAGTTGAATTTATACAGCTCTGACGCAAATTCATGTATAATAAGCAATATTACCAGCACACAAAATGTTTATATAATTTTGTATTTAGCCGCTTAAAATATAACAGAGCGACGATTTGAAGAAAAGCCATACGTATTGTAACTGTGTTTTGGCTTCTGCGGTTGGATTAAAGATCATACGCTTTATATCTCAGTCCTCAAAAAACTAAATTGTTAGTCTCATAAATATTGGCGCCGATAAATTACAGTAAAAAGAAACAGCGCTTTCTGTTTTACGGTACACTTTTTCTCAAAACTAAATATTTAGTCTGAGTCACTGGAACCGGAACCGCCATCTGATTTTGAATTTGGCTTTGATGCCGACTTCCGAGAGCCTGATTTGAAGCTACGACCAGATGACTTCCTAGATCCGTCATCTCGAGACTTGGCAGACTGTCTTTTAATTTTAACTTGATGCTGACCATGAGCGTCCTTCTGTTTCACATCGGCCTGTACTTGATTTCGCTTCTGTGAATCATCCCCAGCATTGAATTGAAGTTGGATGCCACCTGAGGCATGCGATTTCTCATCCGATTGCTGATTTGCTGGTACCACCACTGGCTGTTCAACTTGCACAGCACCTGGCTGTACAGAAACAAGAACACCTGCTGGTTGCCCAGCGGGTACTACATGTGGTTCCTGACTTTGCGGTGCTTCAACTGGTTTTTCCTCAAGATGTGGATCTTTTTCAGCTGGTGATGGTTCTTCAGCTGGTGGTTCTTTTTCAGCTGGTGATGGTTCTTCAGCTGGTGGTTCTTCGGCTGGTGGTTCTTCAGCTGGTGGTTCTTCGGCTGGTGGTTCTTCGGCTGGTGGTTCTTCGGCTGGTGGTTCTTCAGCTGGTGGTTCTTCGGCTGGTGGTTCTTCAGGTGGTGATGGTTCTTCAGCTGGTGGTTCTTCGTCTGGTGGTTCTTCAGGTTGTGATGGTTCTTCAGCTGGTTCTTCAGCTGGTGGTTCTTCAGCTGGTGATGGTTCTTCAGCTGGTGGTTCTTCGGCTGGTGGTTCTTCAGCTGGTGATGGTTCTTCAGCTGGTGGTTCTTCGGCTGGTGTCTCTTTAGCTGGTGGTTCTTCAGTGGCTGGCTCTTCGGCTGGTGGTTCTTCAGCTGGTGATGGTTCTTCAGATGGTGGTTCTTCAGCTGGTGGCTCTTCAGTGGGTGGCTCTTCAGCAGCAGGTTCCTCAATGGGTGGTTCTTCTTCAGCTGATGGTTCCTCCACTGAAGCTTCACCTATAGTCGCGGCATCAGCTCCTTCAGCTCCACCAGACCTAGAGATTGTAACTGCAGCTGCTCCAGTCCCCTTCCATCCATTCCCGCGACTTTTCTCTTTGTCTGGTTGGTCTGGATGCTCAGGGTGCTCAGGATGTTCCGGGTGTGCTGGATGCCTGCAAAAGAGCGTACTCGTACTTTAAACTACAAGAAAACCCATGGTCACTTTAAAAAAAATAAATTTCTATTTAATCTCACCCTTTCCGTCGCATCTCTTCTTTCGTAGTCTGAATCAGCTGATTGATGTCAGTTAAAAGAATCGCGGCAAACTCTGAAGAGAAATCAATTGAATGCACAAACTAGACCAGTCTATATTCTTACTCGAACTTTTATTTCGCGTACAAATGCAATGCAAGCAAGGTGTTCTTGCGCGCTAAAATTCACCTTCATAGTCGATACGGCCGTCTCCGTTTTTGTCCACAGCGCTGAGCAGTTCGTCGAACTCCTCCTCGGAAAGCTCCACGGACCCCATGCTGTAGATGGCGTCGCGCAGCTCCTCCCGGTCCAAGTAGCCGCTCTGGTCTTTGTCAAACACCTGGAAGCTGCTCACCAGCTGCTGGCGCACGTCCGCCTCCGGCTTGCAAAGACGCGACATCAGCGAGGCGAATTCTACAAAGTCCATGCTGCCGCTGGCGTCCGTGTCGCTCTCCGACAGCATCTGCTGGATTTCCTCCTGGCTTTCCGGTGCCTGGTGGAAGTCATGGATTGTTGACGTTAGTTGGTCGGGTTTTCGGGGACAACTTCAGACAGAAGAGAGAGAATTACTAATATCCGTAACCTGAGCACACACGCACACGCTAGGCTAAGAAGATTAGGTAAGCTCCAACTGCACTCTCACCTGGCCTGAAACCTGCAGACAGCTGTAAAGCTCTCCGGCATCGATGCTGTTGGATCCATCCGCGTCGAATAGCTTGAATGTGCGATAGTACTTCTTCGCTTCCTCCGCCGACACGCCCGCTGCTGAAAGAGCCTCGTGGTAGTGCTCCGGCACCTCAAATCTGTCCGTCCCTTCCTGGTGGCGGCCGGAGCCTGCTCTGCTGCCGCTTGCCTTGCTGCCGTCCCTGCCACCTTCTCTGTAACCCTTTTTTCGATTGGCGCTTCCCTTCCGACTGTCTCCGTCACCGAATTTTTCTCTTGCGCTGCCTTTCCTGCTGCCTCCTCTGCCTTGTCCGTCACCGTTTTGCTCTCTTGCGCTGACTTTCCTGCTGCCTCCTCTGCCTTGTCCGTCACCGTTTTGCTCTCTTGCGCTGACTTTCCTGATGCCTTTCTTCCCGTCACCTTTCTCACCTGCTTCTTCAGCTGCTACTTCGGCTGCTTCACCTGCTTCTTCGGCTGCTTCTTCAGCTGCCTCACCTGCTTCTTCGGCTGCTTCCTCGATTGCTTCTTCGGCTGCTTCACCTGCTTCTTCAGCTGCTTCTTCGGCTGCTTCACCTGCTTCTTCAGCTGCTTCTTCGGCTGCTTCTTCGGCTGCTTCTTCGGCTGCTTCACCTGCTTCTTCAGCTGCTTCTTCGGCTGCTTCACCTGCTTCTTCAGCTGCTTCTTCGGCTGCTTCTTCGGCTGCTTCACCTGCTTCTTCAGCTGCTTCTTCGGCTGCTTCACCTGCTTCTTCAGCTGCTTCTTCGGCTGCTTCACCTGCTTCTTCACCTGCTTCTTCAGCTGCTTCTTCGGCTGCTTCTTCGGCTGCTTCACCTGCTTCTTCAGCTGCTTCTTCGGCTGCTTCACCTGCTTCTTCGGCTGCTTCACCTGCTTCTTCAGCTGCTTCTTCGGCTGCTTCTTCGGCTGCTTCTTCGACTGCTTTTTCAACTGCTTCGTAAGCTGTTTCTTGAGCAGCTTCCACAGCTTCTCCGTCCATTTTGCCCAGTTATATGTTGACCTTGATTCGCAAGTGACTTATTCAAAAGCCTCGCCGCTAGCTTTCAGTTAAATCTACTCGAAACAGTATCTCGTTTCGGTGAAGTTTTTTGCGCAAAGTTGAGCTTCCTAAGGCAAAAATACTCTAAGACTAAGAGTAAGAGATAGAAAGGTGTAGAAAAAGATCGGAGAGAGACCCGTTGCTAAGTAGACATTTTCATTTTCTATAGAGTGCCTTAACAGTCTGCCCGCCGAATAGCAGTGCAGCAGCTCTTGTGCAATGCGTTCGCCCTCAGCTGCCGCCAGTGTGCCACTTGCAGAGCAAGAGCGAAGTGAGAAATTGCTAGCAGTAGCTTAGCACTTTGGCCAGTAGGGAGCCCCGTCAACTGTGCCACAGTTCTGACACTAGGGGGAAAGACAGACAATCAGAGCCTGCACTACCTTCGCGCTGAGCTGTCGGCGCGCAGCTTGGCAGTTTTTAGTGCAATTATCATTTTCTAGAGCTTTTAACAATGCGGCGTTCTTATTTAGCATCACAATGTACGGTGTAAGCAACTTCATACGAGCGTAAGTTGTTGAGCATGAGTCCAAGTTACTCGTGATTATTCCAAATTCACTGCTGATTGCCTCGACGATTCCTACTACGCAACGCTGCTGGCAGCGCTGGAAGGCCGACAGTTTCCATCGGCAGGTCCGCGATAACCGCGAAGGGGGCGGTGGTCACTTCGCCGAGGCCGCAGCTGTAGCGCGAGTAGAGCTGCTGACGGATTCTCGGTCCGGTGCGGCTGAACAGCTCCCAGCCGGTGAGCTGCTGCTGTTGCTGGGGCTTCGCAATCCGGACAGATGAGTCATCTCTCTGTTGCGCCGCCTGCACCACGCGGCCCAGGTTCTGCCGCAGCAGATGCCAGCGCCGGCGGGCTCGAAGCTGCTGATACCTGAGCTGCTGCTACTGCTGCGCTCCGGGACTCTTCTTAACGCTGAAGGTCTCCGTGCCATCCGGACCCGTCGATGCCGTCGCCGCCGTCGCCGCTGCCTCCGGCGCCTCTGCAGTCTCCTGCCGCTTGGCCCGCAGGCGAGTTTCAATCAGAGCGCGTCGAAAATTCCGGCTAAAGTTCTGCCAGAGGACGCTGCCGCCGGTGCCGACGCCGCTGCCCGCCGCTCCGAAATCCTCCGACGGTTTACTAATCCCATCGTCTATGGCCGAGCTCTGCTGCTGTTCCGGCAGCTCTAGCAGCCGATGCAGTTGGTGGTGCTGCCGCCTCCAATGATGATTCGGCTTCGATCTGCCATGCCCAGCAGAGCTCAGCCGCAGATGCTGCTGTTGCATGCTGGCTATGGACACTGCGGCAAGCCGAGAACGCGATGAAAGATTAATCTGGCTGGCGAGTTGAATAAGCGCTGGCGCGCAGGTACATGTACCGCTTATTACTGTACAAACTCTGACATTATCGCTGCAGATGACGCTTCTCACAATCGCGAATGCATGTATTTATCGATGGAAGGAATAGCTAAGTTAAAATATATGTGCTAACCATAATATGTGTATACACAGAAATATATATTGTATCAATTGTACTGAATGTTGCTATAGAAACGCCAGCTCACGGTGCGTTTGTTGCATGGGCGCGCGTGTAGCAAATGAAAAACCTGACACAGGTGTGAGAGATTATTAATTACAGCGGACTGCAAACTTACGTGACCTGCGACCCGCTGCATGTGCAAGCATTGCAGGCATTAAATATTAACAGACAAAGGATTACAGTTGGAAGGCTGGTTGGTGAGTTCCGCATGCGCAGACTAATTCGTACATAGCTGGACGCCATGTGTAGATGAGAAGATGATGAGAAGTCATGGATAATGCGACTCAGGGCAGGCGGATGCAGGAATTAACGGCTTAGATCAGATCTCGGCCCGGATTTGAGAATTCTGCGGTGGGAAACCCCCAAAAACACAGTCAGATATTCGGGATACGGAGACTCAGGATTGTGAGATTCGGAAATTCAGGATTGTAGGATTCGGAAACTCGGGATTGTGGGATTCGGAAACTCGGGATTGTACTCGTAGGATTCGGAAACTCGGGATTGTAGGATTCGGAAACTCGGGATTGTAGGATTCGGAAACTCGGGATTGTAGGATTCGGAAACTCGGGATTGTGGGATTCGGAAATTCAGGATTGTAGGATTCGGAAATTCAGGATTGTAGGATTCGGAAATTCAGGATTGTAGGATTCGGAAATTCAGGATTGTAGGATTCGGAAATTCAGGATTGTAGGATTCGGAAATTCAGGATTGTGGGATTCGGAAATTCAGGATTGTAGGATTCGGAAATTTAGGATTGTAGGATTCGGAAATTCAGGATTGTAGGATTCGGAAATTCAGGATTGTGGGATTCGGAAATTCAGGATTGTGGGATTCGGAAATTCAGGATTTTAGGATTCGGAAATTCAGGATTGTGGGATTTGGAAATTCAGAATTTTACATGTCTGATTCAGAAATTCTGGATTGCAGGATTCCGAAATTCATGATTGCAGTACTGCAGATTGCAGGATTGTAGGATTTGGAAATTCCGGATTTAGGATTCGGAAATTAAGGATCGTATAATTCGGAAATTCGGAATTGAATTCCAAAATTCAGGATTGCATTTGAAAATTCGGGATTGGATTCAGAAATTCAGGATTGGATTCGGAAATTCAGGATTGTAGGATCAGAAATTCGGGATTGTATAATTCGAAAATTCGGGGTGGATTCCGAAATTCAGAATTGTAGGATTCGGAAATTAAGTATTATAGGATTCGGAAATTCGGGATTGTATAATTCGGAAATTTGGGATTGGATTCAGAAATGCAGGATAGGATTCAAGAATTCAGGATTGTGGGATTCCGAATTTCGGGAGCTACATGTGCTTCAGCCGGGATCTGTTTAAAGGGCCGGAAATAATAAAAACGCCAGCCCAAACGAAACAAAATTCGAAACGGTACTTTCAATCCACAGAAGCGGCAGTTCGATCAGACTGGATAGCAAAAAGTGTATTGTGCTAGTATTATATAATATTTCTTACACATTGTTATTAAAGCATTCGATGAACAGCTCCAAGCGGTCAAAGTGTCTAATTAATATTAGCAAAACAACCAATTTTAATGATTTGGAAGTTGTTTAAAATGTTTATAGAGCCGAATATTGCAAACAGCGGAATACGGTAAATGCTCGGCAGGAACTTGCGCGGCTTTTCTAAGAAACAAAAAACGGAATTAATGCGCAGCGAGCCTTTTTTGGTAGGGAATAAGCTCAAGTTTCCACAACACTGCATCACGGACAACTCTAAAGTACAGGGACGCTGCACTCGCAAGTCTAGCATTAGTTTCAAAAAATACATTTAACTTCAGATATGATCTCTAATCACCATTTTTTAAACTTTATTATTTACTGAACTTCAATTGCGAGTTCGGAGGCTGAGTCCTCATCATCATCATCATCATCATCATCATCATCACCATCATGATCACCATCATCATCATCATCATCACCATGATCACCATCATCATGATCATCATCACCATCATCATCATGATCATCATCACCATCATCATCATGATCACCATCATCATGATCATCATCACCATCATCATCATGATCACCATCATCATGATCATCATCACCATCATCATCATGATCACCATCATCATGATCATCATCACCATCATCATCATGATCACCATCATCATCATGATCATCATTATCATTATCACCATCATCATCATGATCATCATCACCATCATCATCATGATCACCATCATCATGATCATCATCACCATCATCATCATGATCACCATCATCATGATCATCATCACCATCATCATCATGATCATCATCACCATGATCACCATGATCATGATCATCATCACCATCATCATCATGATCATCATCACCATCATCATCATGATCACCATCATCATGATCATCATCACCATCATCATCATGATCACCATCATCATCATGATCATCATTATCATCATCACCATCATCACCATGATCACCATCATCATGATCATCATCACCATCATCATCATGATCATCATCACCATCATCATCATGATCACCATCATCATGATCATCATCACCATCATCATCATGATCATCACCATCATCATCATGATCATCACCATCATCATCATGATCATCACCATCATCATCATGATCATCACCATCATCATCATGATCATCACCATCATCATCATACTGTCGAATGTTGCAGGATTTGTGAGTGCAGCGTCTTTCTCATCATCATACTGTCGAATGTTGCAGGATTTGTGAGTGCAGCGTCTTTCTACTTTGATTGTCCATCAACTGCAAAAAATGACAGACTTTGCACGCTACTAACAGTAGAGTCAACAGGATATCTAGTGGGAAGTTTAGGGAGTTTTTAAATAATCTCCTCTGATTAATGAGGCAATGGGGTGATCAGGCGACACGGCGCCTCACGGCTCCACCTCTGCGTACATGGCGTCGAAGGCGTCGGCGAACCGCTTGCGCAACTGCGGCCGCTTCAGCTTCATCGTGGGCGTCATCAGGTCGTTCTCGGCGCTGAAAGGCTCGGGGTGCAGCAGGATGGCCTTCACCTGGCGAGGGTTGTTGAGGTGGAGGCGATGTTGAGTTTATATTTTAAAAAGCTTAGGCATGAATTGAAGTTAAGACACTCAGAATCACTCAAGATATCTCAACGGAAACCTAAAATGGTCTCAAAGTTAACTGAGACTTGATGCCTTTGGGTCTCACTCACGCTTCTTATTTTACAGCGTTTATAATTGCTTCATTTCGTTCTTCTTTAATTCACAGCTCCACCGATTGACCGCCTGGTTTGTGTGTTTCTTTATTGCCGTTATTTTTTTCTTTTTCTGTGTTACCTTATATACTATTTTGTGTATTATACATTTTAGTACGCTTTCCATTTGTGTATATATCCTGTTTGTAAGGCTTTATTAGGCTTTATTTTGTATCGCTGTTACATTACAAGTTATTTAAATTAGAGCTTTTGGTATCCAATATGGCCATGCAGTTTATTTGTTTAAGTGCACTCCCTGTTCCCTGTGACTCCTCAGCCAGTGTTCAGAGTTTGCACAAGTTTGCGCAACTTATCCTGTGCAGTGTACGAAATTTGAGTACGTATCCGTTTCTTCTTCTCGTTCCAATGTCAGATGGGGTCGAAACACAGGAAACAAATTCTTCAAAACGTCAAATATCAGTTCTTTTTTCCATACCTCCTGCAAAAAATGGTTACCTTTCTCGTGTTTTTATACTTTTTTAGACTACGATTCAAATCCGTCACCTGTAAGTCTGTGTTCTTGCGGCTAAGATTTCTGCAGGCTTAAAAAAGTTGTCTATGATAGCAAGCCGGCAAAGCTGTGGGCCATGGTACCGGGTTCGATAGGGTTAAACTTATCAGATCACCGAAAGCCAGCCACCCTGTGAACACTGAAGGTTATCGGAGAAAACCTAAGGTCACCTCAGATCACCATTCAAGGTCACCTCAGATCACCATTCAAGGTCACCTCAGATCACCATTCAAGGTCACCTCAGATCACCATTCAAGGTCACCTAAGATCACCATTCAAGGTCACCTCAGATCACCATTCAAGGTCACCTAAGATCACCATTCAAGGTCACCTCAGATCACCATTCAAGGTCACCTCAGATCACCATTCAAGGTCACCTAAGATCACCATTCAAGGTCACCTAAGATCACCATTCAAGGTCACCTCAGATCACCATTCAAGGTCACCTCAGATCACCATTCAAGGTCACCTCAGATCACCATTCAAGGTCACCTCAGATCATCATTCAAGATCAACTCAGATCACCATTCAAGGTTACCTCAGATCACCATTCAAGGTCACCTAAGATCATCACTTTAGACCACATGATATCACCCGTCAGTCCAAGCTACTGGAAGCGGCAGCCCAGTCAGCCAGCAAATCCAGCAACCAACCTGCTCGAAGCTCTGCAGCCCCTTCTGCTTGCCCAGCTGCTGCAGCTCGCCCAGCAGGTGCGCCTTGAATCCGGCGCTGCCGCAGGCCGCGGCCAGCAGCTCTGGAGGCGAATCGCCAGCCGCAGCCGCCGTGTCCGCGGATTCTTGGCCAGCCAGGCCTTGGCGGCGTCCAACGTTGGCACCACGACGCCGAGCAGGCAGGAGCGCTCGCTGCGGCCATCAACAAAGACCTGATCGATGGCCGGGTTCAGGCAGTACACCAGCTCGATCTTCTCCGGCGCGATGTACTCGCCCTGGGCCAGCTTGAACAGGTGCTTGACCCGGTCAACGATGCGGTAGGAGCCGCCGGGAGCAGCTGGGCGATGTCGCCGGTGTGCACCCAGCCGTCGGAGTCAAGAGTCTCGGCCGAGCGCTCCGGCTGCTTGAAGTAGCCAGCGAAGCAGGTCGGGCCGCGGATGCACAACTCGCCGCGACCGTCAGCCTCCGCATTCGGACAGTCGGCGTCGGGGGCGTCAGCGAGGCGGACTTCAATGCCCAGCATCGGCCGGCCGGTGTGGTTGCTGGCCGGGTCGCCGGGCCGCTGGCACAGGCCGAGGCCGCAGGTTTCCGTCTGGCCGAAACCCTGCGGGGGTCGGGGAGGTGAGGGACGCTCGGATGGATCGATAGCAGAGAGGTTGCAGGAAGAGTGGGAGCGAGGGGTGAGAGACGGGAGTTAAAAGGAGTAAAGGGAGATCAAAATGGGAGCGACAGGAAGGATGGAGAGGGAGCGGGAGAAGTAGAGGAAGGATGGAGAGGGAGCGGGAGAAGTAGAGGAGGATGGAGAGGAGCGGGAGAAGTAGAGGAGGATGGAGAGGGAGCGGGAGAAGTAGAGGGAGGATGGAGAGGGAGCGGGAGAAGTAGAGGGAGGATGGAGAGGGAGCGGGAGAAGTAGAGGGAGGATGGAGAGGGAGCGGGAGAAGTAGAGGGAGGATGGAGAGGGAGCGGGAGAAGTAGAGGGAGGATGGAGAGGGAGCGGGAGAAGTAGAGGGAGGATGGAGAGGGAGCGGGAGAAGTAGAGGGAGGATATAGGTAGGGAAAAGTAGGCGAGGGAGAGGAAGAAGTAGAGTTACGGAAGACTGTAGAGAAGTGCACCAGTAGTTTAAAAACGTCAGCCCCAAAGCACTGTCCCCCTATTAAGTCGCCGAATTCTTCAACACAAGAAGTGCAGCGCTGGTCCTCCAAAAGTTCGCCCAGCTCTCTCACCTGCACCACCGGGCAGCCCAGCGCGGCCTTCACAAAGTTCAGCGTGTCCGCAGAAATCGGCGCCCCGCCAACGGCTACAAAGCGGACGCGGCCGCCCAGGCCTTCCTGGACGCGGCGGAACACCAGCCGATCCCACAGCGTGTCCTTGTCAACCCGGAGCTGCGACAGCCGGCGGCTCTTGCGGGACAGCGCCGTGTCAAGGATGGCCGACTTCAGCCGGCTGCCCGACACCGCTGTCAGGGCGCGCTCGCGAATGCGGCTCAGGACCTGCGGGCGGCGGCCAGTGACAGCTGATTGGATGATGATTGGAAACTTTACTCCTGTCTCTCTACACTGCTGAATCAACCATCTCCCTTCCTGATCTGCCCCTATCCCACCCTGACCCTATCCCTCCCTGATCCGCCCTATCCCTCCCTGATCCGCCCCTATCCCCTGATCCGCCCCTCTGCCCCCTGATCCGCCCCTCCCTCCCTGATCGCCCCTCTGTCCCTCCCTGATCCGCCCCTCTTTCCCTCCCTGATCCGCCCCTCTGTCCCTCCCTGATCCGCCCTCTTTCCCTCCTGATCCGCCCTCTGTCCCTCCCTGATCCGCCCCTCTGTCCCTCCCTGATCCGCCCCTCTGTCCCTCCCTGATCCGCCCTCTGTCCCTCCCTGATCCGCCCCTCTGTCCCTCCCTGATCCGCCCCTCTGTTCCTCCCTGATCCGCCCCTCTTTCCCTCCCTGATCCGCCCCTCTTTCCCTCCCTGATCCGCCCCTCTGTCCCTCCCTGATCCGCCCCTCTGTCCCTCCCTGATCCGCCCCTCTTTCCCTCCCTGATCCGCCCCTCTGTCCCTCCCTGATCCGCCCCTCTGTCCCTCCCTGATCCGCCCCTCTGTCCCTCCCTGATCCGTTCCTCTGTCCCTCCCTGATCCGCCCCTCTCTCCCTCCCTGATCTGCCCCTCTCTCCCTCCCTGATCCGCCTCTCTCTCCTCCTTGATCCATCCGCCCGATCCCGCAGCCGCCCACCTTAGGCACGGCAGCCATGAAGGTGGGCTGACACTCGCGCAGGTCGTCCATGAGGCCGGCCGATCGCCGCGAAAGAATCCCATGGACAGGCCGTGGGCGAAGGCGAACAGCTGGCACATTCGCTCCAGGATGTGCGCCATCGGCAGGTAGCTGAAGTAGCGGTCCGAGCTGTTCAACTCCACCGGGTGCTGCGAATTGGGGAATAGGGGATGGAGATTCTGACACTGTGGATAGGGATTCTGATGCTGGGGATGGGATTCTGATGCTGGGGATGGGGATTCTGATGCTGGTGGTGGGATTCTGATGCTGGGGATGGGGATTCTGATGCTGGTGGTGGGGATTCTGATGCTGGGGATGGGGATTCTGATGCTGGTGGGGGATTCTGATGCTGGGGATGGGGATTCTGATGCTGGTGGTGGGGATTCTGATGCTGGGGATGGGGATTCTGATGCTGGTGATGGGGATTCTGATGCTGGTGATGGGGATTCTGATGCTGGTGGTGGGGATTCTGATGCTGGGGATGGGGATTCTGATGCTGGGGATGGGGATTCTGATGCTGGTGGTGGGGATTCTGATGCTGGGGGTGGGGATTCTGATGTTGGTGGTGGGGATTCTGATGTTGGGGGTGGGGATTCTGATCTGGTGGTGGGGATTCTGATGCTGGTGATGGGGATTCTGATGCTGGTGGTGGGGATTCTGATGCTGGGGATGGGGATTCTGATGCTGGGGATGGGGATTCTGATGCTGGGGATGGGGATTCTGATGTTGGGGTGGGGATTCTGATGTTGGTGGTGGGGATTCTGATTGGGGGTGGGGATTCTGATGCTGGTGGTGGGGATTCTGATGTTGGGGGTGGGGATTCTGATGCTGGTGGTGGGGATTCTGATGCTGGGGATGGGGATTCTGATGCTGGTGGTGGGGATTCTGATGTTGGGGTGGGGATTCTGATGCTGGGAATGGGGATTCCGATGATGGGGATTGTGATGTTGGGGATGGGAATTTTGATGTTGGGATGGGGTCAAATTTTATCGTGTTTTCACCTTAAAAGTGTCCTCTTTAATAGTATCCGTGACCAGGTGCACGCCCTTGACAAGGTTGTCATTTGTCAGCATGACGCCTTTGGGTTGGCCTTGATTGAAAACGAAAAAAATAACGTTAAAAATAAATTAGCAAATCATTGGATTAAAGCATTTGACTATACGAATTCCGACTTAAGCCCCTCGTTCCCAACAGACCAGTGGTGCCGCTGGTGTAGCAGATCACAGCCAAGTCGCTGGGCTGCGGCCTCCTGTTGGCGTCAGCGTCCTCCTGCTGCTGCCCATCACCGCTGTTCTCCTTCTGCTCCCGCCGCTGCTGAAGCAACTCCCGGCCCTTGGCAATCGCATCAACGTAGCTGATAACCGCCGCACCGGCCGGCTGCTCCGCCTCCGACGGCTCGGCCACAATCAGCCGGATGGCCTGTTCGGCCGACCCCAGCTCGGACACTGTGGCGGCCTGCTTGTCCGAGCGGCAGAACGCCACGCTGAGCTGCGTCTCCTACGGCAGGCAGGGGCAGAAGGAACTGGTTTAGTTGCTGGGGGGAACCGGCCTGGGATAGACTGAGGGGGGCTAAAGGATCAGGGCTGAGGTGGCCTGAAAAATCAGGGCTGAGGTGGCCTGAAAAATCAGGGCTGAGGTGGCCTGAAAAATCAGGGCTGAGGTGGCCTGAAAAATCAGGGCTGAGGTGGCCTGAAAAATCAGGGCTGAGGTGGCCTGAAAAATCAGGGCTGATGTGGCCTGAAAAATCAGGGCTGAGGTGGCCTGAAAAATCAGGGCTGATGTGGCCTGAAAAATCAGGGCTGAGGTGGCCTGAAAAATCAGGGCTGAGGTGGCCTGAAAATCAGGGCTGAGGTGGCCTGAAAATCAGGGCTGAGGTGGCCTGAAAAATCAGGGCTGAGGTGGCCTGAAAAATCAGGGCTGAGGTGGCCTGAAGGATCAGGGCTGAGGTGGCCTGAAAAATCAGGGCTGAGGTGGCCTGAAGGATCAGGGCTGAGGTGGCCTGAAGGATCAGGGCTGAGGTGGCCTGAAAAATCAGGGCTGAGGTGGCCTGAAAAATCAGGGCTGAGGTGGCCTAAAAATCAGGGCTGAGGTGGCCTGAAAAATCAGGGCTGAGGTGGCCTGAAGGATCAGGGCTGAGGTGGCCTGAAGGATCAGGGCTGAGGTGGCCTGAAAATCAGGGCTGAGGTGGCCTGAAAAATCAGGGCTGAGGTGGCCTGAAGGATCAGGGCTGAGGTGGCCTGAAGGATCAGGGCTGAGGTGGCCTGAAGGATCAGGGCTGAGGTGGTGCGAAGGATCAGGGCTGAGGTGGCCTGAAGGATCAGGGCTGAGGTGGCCTAAAGGATCAGGGGCTGAGGTGGCCTAAAGGATCAGGGCTGAGGTGGCCTAAAGGATCAGGGGCTGAGGTGGCCTGAAGGATCAGGGGCTGAGGTGGCCTGAAGGATCAGAGCTGAGGTGGCCTGAAGGATCAGGGCTGAGGTGGCCTGAAGGATCAAGGCTGAGGTGGCCTGTAGGACCAGTGGCTAAGTGGCTTAAAACCGTGAAAGACTACTTATTGACAAGTAGAGTACATAGAAAATGGTCAGTTAAATAATTCATCAAATCCGAGGCCATTTCTCACCTGCAGAATGTGGCTGCAGGCCTCCCGGCCCAAGGTGTCGTACAGCGGCACAATGACCAGGCCGCTGGAGTAGCAGGCAAGCTCCAGGACAACCAGGCTGGCGCTGTTGCTGGAGAAGGTGCCAACAAAACTGCCCCTGGTCAGGCCCAGCGGCCGGTCAGGTAGGCCGCCATTGCGCGCACTTCTTGAAGCACCTGCGTAAGGTAAACGGTGAGAGTAACTTTGCCTATCGTTTGATATCCAGGGGCCTCGTCATTAAATGAAGATTGAGGATTGACTGGGTTGCCCGTCTGTCTCTAGCCGTCCAGATGGGATCCAGACTCGGCATGGTTACTGATTGGCATGCAGGGATCCGACTACCGACTATTAGCGCCCCCTGCACTTGGCAACACAATGCTTTGATTGACTTCGTCGCTTGAACTTGCACTGTGTGGCAGGGTGATGCAGGCAGCAGCAGCTGTGCCAGTTTCTTGCGAAACTGGCCGAACCGACATCACGCTTTGAAAAGCCACAGATTCGGATGCTAAGAGAACAGAAACAGAGAAAAGGAGGAGAGGCGGTTCAATTATTAGACCGCGCAAATTTTGCTTTACGAATGAAAATGGTAAGCGAAGTACTTTCGGAAGAAAAAACATTTTAGGAATATAACTAGGAATAGATGTGAGACTCAGAGAAGAGGGGGGAAGGGAGAAAAAAGGAGAGGAAAGCGGAGAGGGAGAGAGAGAGTGGAGAGGAAGGGGAAGAGGGAGAGGAAGGGGAAAGGGGAGAGGAAGGGGAGATGGAGAGGAAGGGGAGAGGGAAGAGTAAAGGGGAGATGGGAGAGGAAGGGGAGAGGGGAGGGGGGGAGAGGAGGGGAGAGGAAGGGGAGAGGAAAGGGGAGAGGAAGGGGAGAGGAAAGGGGAGAGGAAGGGGAGAGGTAGAGAGAGGGATAGGAAGGGGAAAGGGGAGAGGAAAGGGAGAGGGAAGAGTAAAGGGGAGATGGGAGAGGAAGGGGAGAGGAGGGGAGAGGGGAGAGGAGGGGGAGAGGGGAGATGGGAGAGGAGGGGAGAGGGGAGGAGGGGAGAGGAGGGGGAGAGGGGAGAGGAGGGGGAGAGGAGGGGGAGAGGGGAGAGGAGGGGAGAGGAGGGGGAGAGGAGAGGGGGGAGAGGGGAGAGGAGGGGAGAGGGGAGAGGGGAGAGGAGGGGAGAGGGGAGGAGGGGGAGAGGAGGAGGAGAGGGGAGAGGAGGGGGAGAGGGAGAGGGGAGAGGAGGGAGAGGAGGGGGAGAGGGGAGAGGAGGGGAGAGGAGGGGAAGGGAAGAGGGGGGAGGAGAGGAACGGAGGAAGATGGAGAAAGGATCATTATATGGGATAAAAGCAGACAACGGGACAATTGATCACTTAAATCTGAGGTTTTTTGGCAAATGTTAGGAATTTGATCAAGGATGTGCACTGACTGGCACCTGAAGCTAACTTCTAGAGAACAGAAGTGCTTTTCACTCCTGGAGATGCAGTGCAGCCGTGGGAAAGAAGTTTATAAAATCGAAACTTCGATTGCTGTTTACACTGGAATAAGCAAACTGGCACTTGAAGCAGCATTAACAGAATCTTGCAGAAGAAAAATCAATTCCACTGAAAGTCGAACTGACGATTTAATACCAACTGGTGCTGATACTACAACGGAATGTACTATAATTAGAAACAGCAAGGAAGAAACTGTTAATTAGCATGTCACAGCCTCACCTCGCCATAGGTACTGTATACAAATGGAGCACTGGCTGTCTGGCGCGGTGCCCAGGCAGGGCCCATCATGGCTGGCCGCCTCCAGGCCAGCAAGAAACAGGTCGAATGCCACGCGAGCTTCTGCCAGGGCTTTCTGCTGCTGCTGTTTTCCGCCGCTCTGCTGCTATGGGACAAAACGATTTGGGGAAAGGAATGTCAGTAATGGAATGAGGAGCTTGTGTCACTGTTATGTTTGATAAAAAACAGATCTTTGACTTTATAGCAATTTACTACTAAACTAAATGCTTGTGTAGATACTGCACATACATCCGCAAATGCTGGCCGACCTGCGCTGATCTGGCCACCGTAAATTGTGGTAGACCAGGGGTAAGTTGCAAAAATGCCCATCCAAAATACAGATGTAGTACTAATTTAGGATGACAAGGCATTTAGCCTTAATAAGACAGTTATAGTTA
>NIVC01003122.1:0-10000 GCA_002269645.1 Macrostomum lignano
TTAGCAGCAGACTATGGAACTGGGAGCTGGGAGTAGCCCTGACCCCGCCCTCCTTATTCACTCATTTTTCCATTGACACGAAAGTTAACTCCCCCTCCCCAGTTGAATGGCCGGCTCAATGAACTAATGCTTGATTCAGCCAAGCCCTCTAGGGACTGCTAGCGGCGCTGCGAGGTCAAGCCTGCCCTATCTCGGGACACCGAGGCCAAGGAAATTTGATTGCGGCCCGACAAAAAGTGCACGGGCTGCTGTGGGGATTCGGCGATTTTATAGCACCGAGTTGCCGCGTGCAACAAAGTCGGTGTTAGTTTAAAAGTGTGCCTCAGTGACCCCATTGGAAACCTTTTCTCAGTCTTAGCTGCCCCCCCCACCCGCTGTCTGAGAGGTTTCAGTTTCTCCAGCCGAAGATGCAGCTGCGGCTTCAATTGCAATCAACTGCGGCGGCTGCCCCGAAGGGAGGAGAGCAGAGAGAGAGGAGAGGTTGGAGCAGCGGTCAGGTATTGGCTACCCAGGCTTTAGCGAAGATCCAACCTAGTTGCTGACAGTCTAAAGAACTCCAACTGTTAAAAAACTAGGATCCTATAGAGCCGATGAGAGCTGCTGGGGGGGGGGTAGAAAGGCAATCGCAGCGCGGGATTAACGAAGATCGCATCCCCTCCCACCCAGTCTGCCCAGATAGATCCCAAAGCGAGACAAAAGCTCAAAGCTTGAGAGCTCAAAGCGACTGGCCAAATGAGATAAGTTCGCCACACACACGCACACACACACACACAGGTCTCTGGGCCTCGCCCACTCTGCCTGGAATTCTTGTATGAACTCCTCGCCAGCCCGCGGGCGACCAAGGCGATTGAGTTAAGGACGAAGGCCGGGAGTTCTAGAGAGTGAATCTTCAGTGAAAAAGGATCACTCGGGTTTCGAATGGGGTGTCACAAACTCAAAACTTCACAGATTTCAAACTTCACAGATTCCAAAATTCACAAATCCCAAACTACACAAACCCTAAACTACACAAACCCCAAACTACACAAACCCTAAACTACACAAACCCCAAACCACACAAACCTCAAACTACACAAACCCCAAACCACACAAACCCCAAACCACACAAACCCCAAACCACACAAACCTCAAACTACACAAACCCCAAACTACACAAACCCCAAATTACACAAATCCTAAACTACACAAACCCCAAACTACACAACCCCAAACTACACAAACCTCAAAACTGCTTTCCCAAGACGTCCCCAAGACCCAGGTTCAGCCTAGCAGAAGCCGCTGGGAGCGACACGCACAAACGGCGGCTGCATCTCATTGCGAGCATTGGAAAGTTGAGAAGCAGTTAAAAAACCCACTTCATGCTCTCATCCGGAGATCCAGGCTCTCTCTCTCACGCACTGTCACTCTCGGCTTCAGCGAGATGTTCTAAAGACCCTATTTTATGCCTGCCCCTCTCAGCCAGCACACTCGCCCTCCACCGTAAGGGTCAGTGTTAATTTCTCTTCCCTCACTGGACGCTGTGTGACCAGGGCCACTGGCTCAAACCCGCTGGGACTGCGGTAGACGCTGAAAACAGGTCTTCTTCTTTTTCATCTCCCTATCCTTATCTTCTCTCTCTCTCTCCGTCCCCTCGCTGTCTCACGGTCTATCTCCTCCCTGGTTTCTGCCTGAGCTCTCTTAAATTCACTGCGTCAGCTTCTTCTTGGTATTGAATTGCAAAGTCTATGCTAATCCGCGCGATACTACTGATTCAGCATTAACTAGTAGTATTTGAAGTATAGTCCAGTTAAAAAATGCAGAAGCAAAAGCATGGACGCAGTTTCTATTTCTGTGATCTCTAGCTAGTAACTTTTCGGCATAACCTATTCATTTAACATTTTTAGACACACAATGTTCACCTCTCTATGTCCCTGTGTGGCTTGGAATCTGCGGTCCTGACACTCTGGATCCAAGCAGGCGAGTGGGAGACAGGAAGAGAGAGGCAGGCAGGAGAGGAAGGGGAACAGCAACTGGCGCTGTTTTAACAGAAAGTGACGGACAGGAGTGCAGAAGGACCGCCGGTTAGGAGTGCGGCAAGTTTATTGGGGCTGGCTTCAGGGGGGGTGGCAGAGAGGGGAAGTCGCATTTCTTTTTCAGCTCTGCGGAATAAGTGCAATAAATGCATCATCAGTTCTCAGTTTGCTGCTGAGTTTCCAAAATCGTTGAATTACAGACTGTTGGTCTGAGGCTGCCTGCCTCTCGTGTTACTCATTTTTTTGTTCAGTCGCAGCTCCCGAGATAATCATCGCCTTTTTATGCACCGGAGATGGCAGGCGGCTGTCCGGGCCCTGCTGAGCCGGCTGGGGCAGGGCGAGGAGGGGAGGCGGGTGGCCAGCGTCTGGGACAGAAATTTGAAGTGGGGCCTAATTAGCGAGAAGGCAACTCCCCAGGGGAACGAAGAAAGCATTAAAGAGAAAGAAGGGGAAATGCTTTGCTTAAGCCCTGCGTGCGCCTCTTGTAGCAGAGTAGATACCGGATAGGTGGGAGATGACCAGAGCTGTATATCTAAGCATTGGCCTTGATTGATGGGGCTCAGAGCCGAGTCTAGCTCTTGTCCAGCCGCTTTTCTTTCCAGCGTTGATGGCGGCTTGCAGGCTTGCAGCAGAACTCAAGACAGAGTTGAGATGAAGGCTGGGATGAGGAATCCGTTTTTGTTTCTGTGCTAATAGTATTAGTATTCCCACAATGCTCTGAATAAACTATACTTTATTTAACAAAGTATATTGATGAAACGATGCAATGGGCTAATGGTGTAATGATGTAGCTCATAATTCTGTAGCGATGTAATGATGCAGTGATGTAATGTATTGGCATGATGGGGCCGTAGCCCAGTGGTCCAGCGCGGCGCTCCGATGTGCCAGCGGCCCAGGCTCGATTCCAAGTGCAGTCACATTAATTTGGGGCTAAATTGGAATCTCGGCTTGGCTCTGCTCGTGCCAGCCCCCAAGGCACAGTGAAGTGTACATACCTAACGATAAATAAAGTTAGGGCCGCTGTACACTCCTGAGTGTGTGCCTGCGCGTGTGACTGCTCAGAGGAGTCGGCGGAATGGGCAGCAATGCCTCTCGCCGGTTGTGTGACAATTTCGCTTAAAGTGCGCCAGGGTGCACACAGTCCCTCTGCCTCTATAGTCTAACAAAAATATGGTATACTGATTTAATGTTGTAGTGATGTACTGTGACTTGGAGTGGCAAGTGTGTTTTGCTAGTTACTGTACCGAAAAAGGTGCTGGAGTTCCAATATTTAGCGCCTCCATTCTGCAGCAGAAATGTATACTCAGCAATATCGATAGTCGCCATCACAGAAGATTCCGTCTTCTGTCAGTCTCTCAATCTTTGCGAGTGACGCAACTTAGCGACGCCTCGGCGGACTTGAGTTGAGGAATGAAGTGGGGGGAGCGGTGTGCGAGGGTTGGACGGATTAAAGCTACCCGATCAGTTTTCTCGTATCTTTTATTTCAGAATAGTCCAAGAGAAATTGCTCACTGGCGCATAGAGTGGCGGCTTTTCAATGTTGCTGAGTATACTCTTTAGTAGTTCCAGTCCCTGCTAAGCTCAAATTAAGAAGTCGGACTTCGAGTTGCAATGCAGATTGGAGCACAAGTTTCTCTCCGAATATCAGCCGCACTCACCCTCTTTTGCTCTGCTCTGAATCAGTTGAGTCCGTGAGCCAAATCGTCCAGTAAAACAGAGAGAGAGAGAGGGGGGGAACCGGGAACGCAAACCGATGAGGACTCCAGGGATTCACAAGCAGCTGCGATTGCTTGCCAAGCTGAAGAGAGAAAAATAGGCTGGACGAGGCGGGGCGGCCTGTCCAAGGGGATCCGGGCAAGTGAAGTTTTTTCGGATGGGAGGGAAGTCGATGGGATAAGGCAGGAGGTGCCTCCGCACTAGTAGGTAAAGAGCATTGGCATCGAGATAAGAAGATTTCCTCTGGCTCGAGTGAGTTTCCAGTCCGGAATGCCCGGTGACGCTGGGCTCCGCTCTCATTTCCCCGGGTTCTCATCAAAGTTATATGTTATGTATCCATGCCGCCGAATCGGTCCACAAACTGCCGGAGCTCCTTCGCTCATCTCCAACTAGCAACCCCTGTCTATCTTTCTTATTACATGCGTTGCACTTCTGCGCCATAAGTCAGTGGGAGACCGGATTTATTTCATCTCGTAATAAACAGTTGGCCACTGGGACAAGCTGGGCCGGGACTTCTGGCTTCTGTATATGGTGGCATTTTTAAAGACACGACTCTCCATCCCCTTATACTGACTGCAGAATTCTTTTTGGAGAGGGCGGAATTATCCCTGCATTTATCTTTGGGGAATAATTGATGGGAGCTTCCCACGGCTGCTTGCGGCTGTGCGGAACCTAGTTTACTAGCAATAATTGCGCTGCGAGCTCTGCGCTTTCTCTCTTGTCCTTGCTGTCTCTCTCTGTCTTTCTCACTCTCCTGTTCTGTCGCCTCTGCCTCCTCTCACCTCTCTTCCCCTCCTTTCTCCTGTCTCCTCTCACTCCACTCTCCTTCCGCTGTCTAACCTGTCTCCTGTCCCCTGTCCCCTGTCCCCTGTCTCCCGTACCGTTTCTCCTGGCTCCCGTCTCCTGTCTTTCATCTCCTCTCACTCCTTTCTCCTTTCTGTTCTCTCTATCATATCCCCCTCTAACTCACCCCCCCCCTAAAGTCCCTTTAAGCCAGGGGTCGGAAATTCCGGCCCGCGAGGCCTCTCTCTCCTGCCCTCGGTCTTTTGAAACTTCACACTAGCAATCCGGCCCGCTTAAGTTTCTCTTCACTCCTCTCCTCTCTTCCCTATCCTCTCTAGTTCTTTCCCATCTCCTCTCTCCCTCTCTTTTCCTCTTTTCTTCTCTCCTCTCTCCCTCTTCTCCTTTCTTTTCCCATCCCCTCTCTCCCTTCTACTCTCCTCTTATCCCACAACATAGCGCTTCTCTCATTCTCATTCTATTCTCTCTTCTTTCCTCTATCACCTGGCACGCAGCCACGATTTGGATTTTTTATATGGCCCTTGAGGCAAAAAAGTTTGCCGATTCCTGCTTTAAGCCCTCTCTTCTCCCTCTCTTCTCCCTCTCTTCTCCCTCTCTTCTCCCTCTCTTCTCCCTCTCTTTTCCCTCTCTTCTCCCTCTCTTCTCCCTCTCTTCTCCCTCTCTTCTCCCTCTCTTCTCCCTCTCTTCTCCCTCTCTTCTCCCTCTCTTCTCCCTCTCTTCTCCCTCTCTTCACCTCCTCTTCTCCCTCTCTTCTCCCTCTCTTCTCCCTCTCTTCAAAGTTCGATATTGAGCTAGTGAAGCAAGCAAGCAGATTGTAGAGCTAACCGAAGACAAACTATAGCGAAATTAGGCAAATTCGCTAAGCGCATGGGGTCGCACCTCCTCCTTCCCAAAGTCCCCCCGCTCCCTATAACCCCAGCAATAGTGCAAGTGGTCCTCATTGTCGCTTGTTTGCAGCCCCAGCGTCGCTACCTGCTGTTGGCCAGATCAAGTGCAAATCGATGAGCCAAGTGCAAAATATGGAGCATTTCTGAATAGGTCAATAAGCTGCACAACATTTCTAGAAGAGACGCCGGGCCTAGACTTCTTCTAGAAGAGAAAAAAATCAATTCCTGCCTCGAGGCTGCTGCTCGACAGGCGGCGGGTGGGCCGGCAGCGGCCAAAATAGATCGAATTTACGCTGGAGAGGCGGCCGCCAGTCCCGCCACCGAACCGCCCCGGCTTCCGGGCCTGGAGGGGGGGGGCAGAAAACTGGGCAGAAACCAGAAGCGAGGCGATTTCGCCTTTAGATAGATTAGCAGTAGAGAAGAGGACAGAGGCGGATCCACCTGCCGAGTTTCATTGCAAAGCGCAGGGTGACTCAAGCCGAGATTGGAAATCAGAGAGGGGGAGAGAAGATTAGCGCCTAACGGTAAACACTACACTGCGGGGCGGAGATGCAGATGAACATTCGCCAGAAATCCCAGCGGAGCAAGGCTGGCTGGGGAGGCGAATAACGAATGGGGAATGGAAGGTGGAGGCGGGGAATTCTTGGGAAAATCTCGGCCCAGGGTGTTGGCCACAGGCTCCAGAATCTCTCTTCATCTTTCTCTCCTTTAGCTATTTTCCATTTTATCAAGCAGCACAAATCTGATTTAGCTGGAGCTGCGCAGAGGATCATAGGGATACCCAGGCAAGGGTCAGGCCCCGTCACTGCTGACTCCTCTCTCATTCACTCTGACTTCCCACTCTCTCTTTTTATGCGAAAGTCCTGCCACGGGGCTCTAGATAGAGCATCTGGATGGGCTGCCCTCTGCTCTGGAGTCTCCGATGGACACCCATCTCCACTATGGACACCCATCTCCACTATGGACACCCATCTCCACTATGGACACCCATCTCCACTATGGACACCCATCTCCACTATGGACACCCATCTCCACTATGGACACCCATCTCCACTATGGACACCCATCTCCACTATGGACACCCATCTCCACTATGGACACCCATCTCCACTATGGACACCCATCTCCACTATGGACACCCATCTCCACTATGGACACCCATCTCCACTATGGACACCCATCTCCACTATGGACACCCATCTCCACTATGGACACCCATCTCCACTATGGACACCCATCTCCACTATGGACACCCATCTCCACTATGGACACCCATCTCCACTATGGACACCCATCTCCACTATGGACACCCATCTCCACTATGGACACCCATCTCCACTATGGACACCCATCTCCACTATGGACACCCATCTCCACTATGGACACCCATCTCCACTATGGACACCCATCTCTGCTCTGGAGTCTTCCATGGACACCCATCTCTGTTCTGGAGTCTCCCTATGGACACCCATCTCTGCTCTGGAGTCTCCCTATGGACACCCATCTCTGCTCTGGAGTCTCCCTATGGACACCAATCTCTGCTCTGGAGTCTCCCTATGGACACCCATCTCTGCTCTGGAGTCTCCCTATGGACACCAATCTCTGCTCTGGAGTCTCCCTATGGACACCCATCTCTGCTCTGGAGTCTCCCTATGGACACCAATCTCTGCTCTGGAGTCTCCCTATGGACACCCATCTCTGCTCTGGAGTCTCCCTATGGACACCCATCTCTGCTCTGGAGTCTCCCTATGGACACCCATCTCTGCTCTGGAGTCTCCCTATGGACACCCATCTCTGCTCTGGAGTCTCCCTATGGACACCAATCTCTGTTCTGGAATCTCCAGAGCAGAACTCTGAACTCTGAGCAGAACTCTGAACTCTGAGCAGAACTCTGAACTTTTACATCTTCGATGAATTTAAAATTCAGCAATAAGTTTCCAATCCGGATAGCTAATTTTAGTAATCCATGGTCCCGCCCACCGGTTTTTAATCGCCACGGATGGACAGTTGCGCCAGAAACTGAAAGCAGACAAGAATGCAGCAATTCTGTTTACTTTCTCGCTCGCAAAAAAATGAAGTGCAAGACACAGCAGACTGCGTTCGCTTCAGTTCGAACGCATCGGAATGCCTTCGTTGGTTAAAAAGCTGAGAGGCCCTGCGCGTGTCTGGCTAACAAGGACAGGCCGCCTACCTGCGTATCTGCTTCTTCTTTACCTGGATAGCGCTCGGGCAGCGTGCATGCATCAGGGTAGCCGAAACTGAATTTTAGGGAATCGCAGTAGGAACTTTTCCGCTCTGGAGAATCTCCCCTGAGACTTGTTCTCTCTCCCGAATCTCGCTGAGAATTATTCACTCTCTTTGTCTAATCTCCCCTGAGATTTATTCTCTCTCTCTCTTATCTCCCCTAAGACTTGTTCACTCTCTTTGTCTAATCTCCCCTGAGACTTATTCTCTCTCTCTCTCTCATCTCCCCTGAGACTTATTCTCTCTCTCTCATCTCCCCGGAGACTTCTCTCTCTCTCTCTCTCTCTCTCTCTCTCTCTCATCTCCCCTGAGACTTATCCTTTCTCATTCACGCATTCAAACCCGCATTCTTCCGCCTTCCGCATAGCAACTGTGACCTCAAGCGCGAGCAAAATCTTCTAATGGAAAGATTCCACAGTCAAATAAGCTGCTATACGAGCTGCTATTTTGCATTTTAGCAAAGTGCCCGATAAATTGACAGAGAGCCTCTCAGCTCACGCCACTCTTGCCCCCCCCCCACACACACACACACTCTCCCTTGCTGGTCCATTCGCCCGGGGTCATTACTGCCTGAATGCGATGCTTATTTTATTACTGACAGCCGCCGCAACACAGTGGTAGGAGGGAGCGGGCAAATGAAGCTTATATATATATGGTGTCAAGCCCAGCTAGCCCACTGGGGCCTTTACTAATTCTTTTATCGACACTTTTCGCGAATTTCTGCACCATTTGTCAGCCTTCTGTTTAGGCCCACTAGCGCCCCCCCCCCTGTGTAAATAATGATCCGATTAACTTTTCCCTCGGTCTTTCGTCAACTTTTGACACCTTTGTGCTTTTAATTCTCGCTAATCCTGGATTTGTCGGTTGCGCTTCTTAAGAAAGCTTAAGCGGATCTTTATTCCCGATTTAACTTGAAAAAAATTCTGGAATCTTAAAACAGCTGTTCACATCAGCTATCCCATCTCTCTTCCCTCGTCTACTCTCCCCTCTTCCTATGTCTACTCTCCCCCTCTTCCTATGTCTACTCTCCCCCTGTTCCTATGTCTACTCTCCCCTCTTCCTATGTCTACTCTCCCCCTCTTCCTATGTCTACTCTCCCCCTGTTCCTATGTCTACTCTCCCCTTTTCCTATGTCTACTCTCCCCCTCTTCCTATGTCTACTCTCCCCTCTTCCTATGTCTACTCTCCCCCTCTTCCTATGTCTACTCTCCCCCTGTTCCTATGTCTACTCTCCCCTCTTCCTATGTCTACTCTCCCCCTCTTCCTATGTCTACTCTCCCCCTGTTCCTATGTCTACTCTCCCCTTTTCCTATGTCTACTCTCCCCCTCTTCCTATGTCTACTCTCCCCTCTTCCTATGTCTACTCTCCCCCTCTTCCTATGTCTACTCTCCCCCTGTTCCTATGTCTACTCTCCCCTCTTCCTATGTCTACTCTCCCCCTCTTCCTATGTCTACTCTCCCCTCTTCCTATGTCTACTCTCCCCCTCTTCCTATGTCTACTCTCCCCTCTTCCTATGTCTACTCACGCCTCTTCCCCTGCCTACTCTCACCTCTACCCCTATCTACTCTCTCCTCTACATCTGTCTACTTTCTCATCTTTCCCTGTCTACTCTCTTCTCTACCTCTGTCTACTCTCACCTCTACCCCTGTCTACTCTCACCTCTACCCCTGACACAGCCTGTCTACTATCGAATCTTCTCTATCTATTCTCCCCGTTCCCCCCTATTCTACTGTCTTTATCTCTCTACCTCTCGTCTTTTAGCGCTGAACTTTAAAAAAAAGATTATCCTTAACGTGGTGCACCTGCTATGTGGCGTGACTTTGACTCAGCAGGGAGGTCGTCAGCCCACCTCCGCTTTTGGTTGCTAAAGCCAATTTCTACATAATTTATCAGGTGATCCAGAAAGAAATTTGTCTCCACTTTGAAGCGTTGCCGCCAGGGTCTGCTTGTTAATTAATGCCTTCCCAAAGGCAGAACGGACTTGCCGACTCAGGAACTCTACGGGCATGCACTTTTCCAGCCCCTCTGTCTGTCTGCATATGCTAGATGGATAGATAGATAGATAGATAGATAGATAGATAGATAGATGGATAGATAGATAGATAGATAGATAGATAGATAGATAGATAGATAGATAGATAGATAGATAGATAGATAGATAGATAGATAGATAGATAGATAGATAGATAGATAGATAGATAGATAGATAGATAGATAGATAGATAGATAGATAGATAGATAGATAGATAGATAGATAGATAGATAGATAGATAGATAGATAGATAGATAGATAGATAGATAGATAGATAGATAGATAGATAGATAGATAGATAGATAGA
>NIVC01003122.1:15000-41251 GCA_002269645.1 Macrostomum lignano
ACTGAGCGGATCCACTACCGAGTACTTGCGATGCCGACCGTGGTCTCCGCCTGTGCCGTTGGTGCCGCCGGAGTCTCCACCGGCTGCCGCTGAAGCTGCGGCCGCGGCGGCCACTGCGGCGGCTGCCGTCTTCATCACCCCGAGGGATTCTCAGCCAAATGGGATTCTTGCTGACACAGATTTCGGGATGCAGACGCTACTAAACTGCCGGTTTTGGCTTTTTATTTTTTGGCTTTTGAGTTAGCCAAAGAAAGACAAAAGTATTTGGCAGTCGCCAGAGCTGGGACTTCAATTATTGTTTTAATGACACCCTCTCTCAGCCGTTGCCTCGCTTTTTTGCTCCCGTTCTTCTTCTGGGTGGGGGGGAGAGGCTGGGGTGGCGGAAGAACTTGGCCTGCCTTTGCCTGCCAGCCTCAACTTTGCTTGAAGTCCAAAGACCCCCTTGCCCGCCTGATCCAATCCATGGAGCCTGGCGCTCCTTTCCCTCTGCCTCTCTCCCTCTCTCTCTGCTGTCCCAAACCCCTTATTTTTCCACGCTGCTTCCTTCCTCATAGCAATTTCTGCTGCTGCGGTGGGGGGTCTCAGTTTTATTATCTGCTTCGTGTCTGACTGATAGTATTGCTATCAATCTGGCCTCAAGCTTTCTTTCCTTGTTTCCGCATTTTTATAATCGATTCATTTTTGGCAAACTTTAACTGATAAAAGTATTTGATATCTATGCAGTTTTGAGTGGAACAATTTATTCTATGCAATAACTTACTTTTTGAAGCAGGTTACTGTCAGTAGGAAAGGAGGCTTAGTAATGCAAAAAATGATATTTTTGGAATCAATTCCAGTAATCCCATTAAATTTGCTTTATTGAATATACTGTACACTGAATAGGCCCATTGTCGATTGTAAACTATAAAATGTACATTGCATCATCGTCCACTACACGCAGTTCAATGTACATTCAGATCCTGTTCATAGTGTCCATTGTCCACTGCAACCCTATTCAATGTACATTCAGATCCTGTTCATAGTGTCCATTGTCCACTGCAACGCTGTTCAATGTACATCAAATCCTGTTCATAGTGTCCATTGTCCACTACAACCCTATTCAATGTACATTCAGATCCTGTTCATAGTGTCCATTGTCCACTGCAACCCTATTCAATGTACATTCAGATCCTGTTCATAGTGTCCATTGTCCACTGCAACCCAATTCAATGTACATTCAGATCCTGTTCATAGTGTCCATTGTCCACTGCAACGCTGTTCAATGTACATCAAATCCTGTTCATAGTGCCTGCCCATTTCCATTGCAACCTGTTCAATGTATTTTTCATGATTCTGTATCAATTACATAAATTTCTATACCATAAATTCGTCTTTCAATGGGACTCAAGTGATACTACTGAACAGTAGCAACCGCAGCTTATAGGGCTGGCATTAACTAGCAAAGAGGATTTTTTCTACAATATAAAAGCTGCCAATTTCGCGGCCGTAAAAAGTGAAGCCTGCGAACAGACAGAAGACGCACCTTGGAGCGGATATGATGGGGAGAAGGCCTTTGTGGACAGTAGGGGAACGTTTCGTTCGGCAGGGTATACACACGCGCACTCTTAACCGTATGCCTGGGAGATGGGAGGAGGATGGCGGGTTAGGGAGACTGCAAGCGATGCGGGACAAATATGGGAACTGACAGTCGCCCTCTGCCGCCGCCTGTCAAGTGCTGTCGGTGTGTATTCGCCCCCCATCCCCACCTCCCCAAGACAAGACGCTGCTATGCAAAAGCAGTAGGGGGAAAAACCAGTAAAAGAAGAAGAGGCCAAAGCCGGCAAACTTCCCGCGCTCCTTCTCCCACCATATCCTCGACTGGGGGACATGCAGAACTAAGGAGGGGGGAGCGGCTTCCCACAGGCCGCCCATCCAACAGTTTGCCTCCGTCTGTGCCCACCGATTCCCGTGAAGTGCCCGTCTGCCTTCGCCCCCTTCTTCCCTCATTTCAGCGGCAACCCTCGATGGCATTCCGATTGCTCCTTCAAAAACATCCCCGCTCCGCCAGGTGCTGTCATCGACAGTTTGGAAGGCCTCTCGCCTGTGGCCTTCAGGGAGCCTGGCTGTCGCAGCGTAAAAATCTATCAATCACGTGACGTCACCCCGCCCTCGGTGCAGCCAGCTGATCGCTCATCCGTACGTGCTTGTATAGTATACAGTAATAAAGCTATAATCGGGTCCGACTTCACGCGTCAAACTCCCAAAGCACAGAGAGCTTACAAATGTACATGTACATGTCTAAAGCTGAGAAAGTCTGTGCGATCGTGTGCCTAATTAACTGTGGGGTATGGGTTGTTATGATAATTGATTACACCTGCACTAATGGGCAGATGTGCAACCGACAGCTCAGCCGCAGCTATTGCGGCGCATCTGAAGGCTGCGTACGGCTGTTCAGTCCAAGGACTGGGGGGTCGCCACACACGCCCTCAATTACCCCAGCTAATGCTGGCACCCATTTTACAGCTGGGTGAACTGAAGCAATAATGCAGAGTTAAGTGTCTTGCTCAAGGACACAAGCAAAGACAACTTAAGTAGAAGGACGCAACACTCGAAATCTATGGTAAATGTTTTGAAGGCAACTTTTCCGCCGAAAAATACACTACAGAGATAGATTTTATTTTTTCAGCACATTATTGCTTTTGATAGGAGGCAGATCCAGTGTTCATCTTTTGATATGTTGTGCATTTCTTATTGCTCTATCGATATTCATAAAGCTTATCGTTCAGAAATAGTTTTAAAGGCAGCTTTCACCGGAAAAATACACTACGGAGATAGGAAATTTCACGATTTTCAACACTAAAACAGTGATTGAGTCTCTTAACAGTGTCAGAGAAAGTCCTAATCACACTATTTTGTGCCTCACATGCTGCTATAACGACGCATTAATCGATTTTTCATGTCAAATTGGTCTGTCACTTATAGAGCAATAAGAAAGGCACAACATATCAAAAGATGAACACTGGATCTGCCTCCTGTCAAAAGCAATAACAATTGTTGTGCTAAAAAATTAAAACCTCCTTTCTCTGTAGTGTATTTTTCGGCGAAAAGTTTCCTTCAAAACATTTACCATAGATTTCGAGTGTAGCGTCCTATATATATGTTACTTGAGTTGTCCTTGGACACAAATTGCTCCGAGTGGATCGGGAATCGAACCCCCGACCTTCAAGTGGTGAGTCAGACGCTCAAAGCACCAGGCTACAAGCTTTATTAAACAGACTGCTAAGAAACCACCACAATTGAGTCGCACTGTGTGGAAGGATTGCACTGAATCAGTGGACCAGGTCAGATGAATTCAAATAAACAATAATTCAATAAGATCTAAGATAGGAAAATTGAAAGAATGAAGGCAGAAGAGGGAAGAGAGGGAAGGCCGGTAAAAGCATTGCACTGCAGTGATTGGAATAAATGAGCTGATGTTTAAGCAAAAAAAGATAGGGGCTTGGAGAAAATTAATTATATACGAGCGTAATAAGACTAGCATAAAGGCTTGGTAGGTGCAAAATGACGGAATAGAGAAGGATGGGAGAGAGGGGGCGAGAAGGCGAGACAAGAAGACAGAAAGAGGAAGATAAACTGGGAGGAAGGCTGGGAGAGATTGAGGGAGGGTGAGAGAGTAATAGAGAGAGGGGACAGAAAGAGATTGAGGGAGGGCGAGAGGGTAATAGAGAGAGGGGACAGAAAGAGATTGAGGGAGGGCGAGAGGGTAATAGAGAGAGGGGACAGAAAGAGATTGAGGGAGGGCGAGAGGTTAATAGAGAGAGGGGACAGAAAGAGATTGAGGGAGGGTGAGAGGGTAATAGAGAGAGGGGACAGAAAGAGATTGAGGGAGGGCGAGAGGGTAATAGAGAGAGGGGACAGAAAGAGATTGAGGGAGGGCGAGAGGGTAATAGAGAGAGGGGACAGAAAGAGATTGAGGGAGGGCGAGAGGGTAATAGAGAGAGGGGACAGAAAGAGATTGAGGGAGGGCGAGAGGTTAATAGAGAGAGGGGACAGAAAGAGATTGATGGAGGGCGAGAGGGTAATAGAGAGAGAGAGAGGATAGAAAGAGATTGAGGGAGGGCGAGAGGGAATTAGAGAGAGGGGACAGAAAGAGATTGAGGGAGGGCGAGAGGGTAATAGAGAGAGGGGACAGAAAGAGATTGAGGGAGGGCGAGAGGGTAATAGAGAGAGGGGACAGAAAGAGATTGAGGGAGGGCGAGAGGGTAATAGAGAGAGGGGACAGAAAGAGATTGAGGGAGGGCGAGAGGGTAATAGAGAGAGAGAGGGGACAGAAAGAGATTGAGGGAGGGCGAGAGGGAAATAGAGAGAGGGGACAGAAAGAGATTGAGGGAGGGCGAGAGGGTAATAGAGAGAGAGAGGGGATAGAAAGAGATTGAGGGAGGGCGAGAGGGAAATAGAGAGAGGGGACAAGGGAGAAGGAGAGGCAGAGGGAGAGAGGGGACGGAGCGATTTGAGAGTTTTAACATCTAAGGTAGAACTTTAATTTGATTTGGTGCCAATTCGCAGAGTTCAGAAGATTACACCCCATTCTGCCAGCTGTCGCTGACCCAAATGGAGTTTCCCAGTCCCATACGCTTGTATCCTCAGACCTGCAAGCAGGACTTGGGCAATTTACGGTGAGCTTTAACACTAGGAGTTGACGCATCGAGCTATCAGTCTGCGGCTGAATTTGCTAATTTTTGCACTAAGAATATCAGAGAAATAAAACAAAGGGACTTCCGGGACAGTCCATAAAGAAGAATTTCATACTTGGATACAGACCCCTGTGCTTTTAGAAGGAAAGGAAGATGAAGAGCTAAAAAATGGAGGGAGGGAGAAAATGAAAGAAAGTTGAGCGATCGCCAACAAAGGCTGATGGATAGCTGCAGCAGCCGGCGTTTCTTGGCCTGAAGTTAATCAATTCTGCTTTCTCCTGCGCTCATCCCTTCTCTGACTTCTTCTAGTGCTGCGCATGTTCTCCCCCTCTCTCTCTTTGCCAGACAGCGTCTGCAAGCTGGTAGGATTAGAGGCTAAAGAAGATAAAGTGCTCTCAACTACTTTTTTTACGTCGTAGCATATTTTGAGTCCGTCAGCTCCTTTTGTGCCGCTATGAGTAAGGGGATGAGTACAGCGGAATTGCTCTGGACTGTACTGTTATTTTTGCTTTGGGATCGACAGCCTCTTTCCGGTGTTGTGCGGGAGGGGGCTGCGAGAACCGAACTCACTTTGACGAGCGTCCTCCCAGACTCGGCTGTCAGTCTTCATCGTTGCTCTGGCTCGGCTTGTCGCTGAATTTCAACACTCGGCCGCTCGCTCAACCAGGATCGAGGGGTTGCCGCCCAGTTGTGTCCGTCACCCGCCACTTTGTTCGCCTCCACGTTTTTACGAGGGGGGTGTCGCGTTTTATAAAGCTGGAAGGAAAAACGGCAGCTCGGGGGGATCGGAGGCGGGGGTGAGGGCGAGGGCAGCTCAGTGAGTGACTGACAAAGAAAGTTTGCTGATTGGCCTCGGAGAAGTGGGGGGGGGTTCGCAGAAGGTGGGGATACCGCAAAGGCCTGCCTGCACCCGTGGTTCCCTCCCCCTCTCAGTGGCGCACAGGGAGTGACCGCAACGAACCCAGCTGTTGCTTGGAGCTGTCGAAGCAAAGCTGAAACAATTCCATTCACTCACGGGGTTGGGGAGGGACTAAAAATGAGAGAGCAGAACTCAGAAACAAGAAAGAGAGAAAGAAGCACAGAGGGGAAAAGACGCCGCCAGATATTGCCAGAAAAATGGAGAGTTCCACAATGGCTTTATACTCGAGCGGGAAGCCAGCTTTTCAATATTTCCATTTGATCCGACCGGAAGGGACCCTGGGCTTGCGAATTGAATTATAAAAAAACCTCGAATTTAAGGCACGAATGCTTCGAAGCGTGCTGAATCGAGGAAAGAAAAATTTGCTTACTGTGTGTGAGTGCACTGAAAGCGCTTTGCACCTCTGTCTCTCTCCATAGATATATTATTAAAGTATTGCCCATGCAGCGCAGTGCTTGGTCAGTAAATCAGTAAACCCCCTGTTTGTTCCGGACCAAGGATCAATCCCCGTCTCTTTTTCTCTTCTAAAAGGAAAAGTGGATCGATCTAGGCTCGGCTGGTATGCGCGCAATAAAGTATGCAGACTAAGAGTTCTGCTTGTTGAAACGCAAATACAAGCGTTTCCGACATACTTTTTGGCTGTAATTCAAACGTAGCCACACATTCAACACTATGCTACTTAAAGTGGTATGCTTTGAAAGTTAGTGTACAAGTAAAGCAACTCCACTTTTAATGTCGCGTAAACCTTCGAGAATTCTGTTACATGAAACCTAAATTCTGTACATCAAACTTACATTGTGTAGATGAAACATTAACATTCTCAACGTGAACCTCCATTCTGTACATGAAAAATACATTCTGTACAAGAAAAATACATTCTGTACATGAAAAATACATTCTGTACAAGAAAAATAGATTCTGTACATGAAATCTACATTCTGTACAAGAAAAATACATTCTGTACATGAAATCTACATTCTGTACATGAAATCTACATTCTGTACATGAAATCTACATTCTGTACATGAAATCTACATTCTGTACATGAAATCTACATTCTGTACATGAAATCTACATTCTGTACATGAAATCTACATTCTGTACATGAAATCTACATTCTGTACATGAAATCTACATTCTGTACATGAAATCTACATTCTGTACATGAAATCTACATTCTGTACATGAAAAATACATTCTGTACATGAAAAATACATTCTGTACATGAAAAATACATTCTGTACATGAAAAATACATTCTGTACATGAAAAATACATTCTGTACATGAAAAATACATTCTGTACATGAAAAATACATTCTGTACATGAAAAATACATTCTGTACATGAAAAATACATTCTGTACATGAAAAATACATTCTGTACATGAAACCTACAGCCTGTACATGGAACCTACATTCTGTACATGAAACCTACATTCTGTACATGAAATCTACATTCTGTACATGAAATCTACATTCTGTACATGAAATCTACATTCTGTACATGAAATCTACATTCTGTACATGAAACCTACATCCTGTACATCAAACCTACATTCGGTAAGGAAAAACTACTCCCTTTACATTAGCCCAAATTCTGTACTTTAACTACCCTGCACTTTAGAATTCCTCCAGAACTAAAGATTACATTGGGATTCTGGCCTGCGGCTTCCAAGCCGTTACTTTTTTGTTTAGTTTTCTGCTTTCTGTGGTCTTTTATGTGGTAAAAATAAAGCGAGTCAAATCAGCCGGTTATCATATGATGCAAGGAAACTAGACTTTTATTAACAGTAGAACTACCAGGCGGGGGGGGGGCTTGAATTGCTGATGGAATTCCCCCCAGCCCCGACATTCTTTTTGCTGCGCGTGAAACGCCAGTGGCCAGCATTTCAGCCATTGGTGCTTAAAATAAGTTTAGAGCTCCAAAAATGCTAAGGGTATGATAAAAAATCTCCCTCGGGTGGCCACAGTGACCTGATGCCACCTGTTGAAGGTGCCGACGGTGTTGGGGTGATGACGGAGTGCCTGAGAGATCCAGCTGAGGATATCCAGCAGTTGAGGTTTGCCCACTGTCGAGGCTTGATCAGCGAAACTAGAGAAATTTGCAACAGGATGTCCATAGTTTCCTGGTGCCACCTGTTGAAGGTCCAGAAGCTGCGTCTGGGTGATGGTTAGTGACCAACGAAGTTAGAGCTAATGCAGACACATGCGGTCGACGTGCTGATGAAATTTGGAGGCTTGGCAAGGCTGCACTGAGGCGCAGTGCTGATTGGCGCACAGGGGTGTACTGAATACACTGGCGTTAATGGGAAAAATCCGACCTTCTGGCAGAATCGTCGAATATCTCGACGGTCTGGAGGGCTAGCGACTTGATTCTTGTTTGAGAAGGTGCGCAATAAAAAGTTAGTCCGTGTTCTGCAAAAACTGTGAAGGGGGAATTGTCTGGTATTCCTGCCGGTAGTGTTATGCAGTACAAAGTGTGCTTTTTATTGCAGAAAATAAAACAAGCTGAGGCGAGCGAGTGCTAAAAGCCTAAATAGTCTCACCGAGTGCCAGCCAAGGGGGCGTGCCGAACTTTGGAGAGAGAAAAAATGAATTTTATTTTTCGAGTTCAGAAAAGTGGCTTCGAGAAGATCATCAATCATAGAGCATTGAGAGCAGCTTAGGCCGCAGTTTCATAACTATTGGCGTTGCTCTGGCTGCTGCCTGGAGAATGCCTTTCTGACGTAGTGCTGAAACACACGGCTGAGGCACCAGTACAGGAACGGGCAGAGAGCGCTGTGCAGGTAGATTAGGGCCTGACTGTACGGGTAAATCTCTATCAGGGGGCTCACGGCGTCCACGCCACGGTTTTCCAGCACAAAATCCTGCAACAGAATGATCAGATCTTTGGGGAACCAGCACACGATGAAGACAGCCACCAGTACGGCGAGAGTTTTCACCGTCCGACGGTGCAGCCGGCGCGTCTGCCGGTGCTGCCGATTCAGCGGCCCGCCAGATGCTACGGAAGTCTGGTTGGTCAGGGCCAGGCGTGGCTGCTGCTCCTGGAGCTCTTCTGGCTGTTCCTCCAGCGCGGCGGTCGCTTGTCCGAGAGACGTCGCCGCCTGCAGCCGGCGGCCGGTCAAGCGGCCGAACTGTCTGGACAAGAATCGAGCGGTGACGCCGTATGAGAAAGCCAGCACCACGCAGGGAGACAGGAACAGCAGCACTAGGAAGTAGGCTGAGTAGGCCTTCTGCCCCACCGGGTTGCTGCGATCCTCCGAGCACACGTAGTGAACGTCTTGGCTGCGGGACGAGTTGCCGCGGCCGTCACCTCCTACCGGCATGTTCACCGGCTGCAGACTGAAGGCGAACAGGGCTGGCGTGGAGACCAGCAGGGCGCCAAGCCACGTGGCTGCCACCACCCGGCGCAGGTTGGAGTTGTTGCTCACCTGGTCCGGCGGCGGCGCCGCTGTAGTGGCGCTCTGACGGGCGCGCAAAATTGCAATGGACGCCAGGGAGAAACTGTTAACGCACAGGGCCAGGCCTGCGGAGTCAGTTGGGGGGGATTATGTTTGCTCCGTGATTTCGGCCAAGGATTTTTTTAAGTAGTCCATGACTCTAAGCAGATGTCTTTTAGATGGACAAGGGCCAATCTCCAAGGTAAATTGTGCACAGTTTCGAGAATTCAAGCTACTTAATAGCAAGTAGTAATAAAGCATGTCAATTGGACTGTACGAGTTCTATGCCATATTGCCTGGGAAGTTTTTGATATGATATAAGAAAGTCGAGCAGCTAATCGCTTCCATTCTCAAGGGAAGCAAACACTGTCTGACCACTCAGACACGAACTTTGCTCTCCCCCTACTCCTCAACCTGCAGCTCAATATGCCCTGAGACGGAATTCCTGAGCTGCGGACGGTCTTCAGCCGTCAGCTCAGATCTCTCCCTCTGCCGCTGAACCGAGAAATTACTTCTTATCTATGGTGAACTTCCAATTTGATCAGCCTGACCCCTGGCTGCTTATATCGCTCCAACCCGACACCGCCGCATCCCCAAATCAGCGGGATTTCCTTCCTCCGCGTTTCTGTCTGATAGGGAATAGTTTCCCCTTTTCTAACAGCGGAAGAAGGGATCTCGAAGCACTCACCCCTGCCTTAGGGAGCTTCGATCTTCTCTTCAATTCTCTTGCGGCAAATAGTTGAGGCTGTTAAAATATGCACAAAAAATATGCGCTAAGCGGAGCTGTGGGGATGAGGAATATCCCAAACTTCAAGAAGTCGAATCTCCAACGCATTGTCAAGATGCAGAATCCTATACAGTCAGGGTGCAGAATCCCAAACAGTCAGGGTGCATCCTGACTCACACTGTGTCAGGATGCAGAATCACACACACACTGTGTCAGGGTGCAGAATCTCCCACACTGTGTCAGGGTGCAGAATCACACACACACACACACTGTGTCAGGATGCAGGATCACACACACTGTGTCATGATGCAGAATCACACACACTGTGTCAGGATGCAGAATCACACACACACACACACACTGTGTCAGGATGCAGGATCACACACACACTGTGTCAGGATGCAGAATCACACACACACACTGTGTCAGGATGCAGAATCACACACACACTGTGTCAGGATGCAGAATCACACACAAACACACACTGTGTCAGGATGCAGAATCACACACACACACACACACACACACACACACACACACACACACACACACACACACTGTGTCAGGATGCAGGATCACACACACACTGTGTCAGGATGCAGAATCACACACACACACTGTGTCAGGATGCAGAATCACACACACACTGTGTCAGGATGCAGAATCACACACAAACACACACTGTGTCAGGATGCAGAATCACACACACACTGTGTCAGGATGCAGAATCACACACAAACACACACTGTGTCAGGATGCAGAATCACACACACACACACACACACACACACACACTGTGTCAGGATGCAGAATCACACACACACTGTGTCAGGATGCAGAATCACACACACACACTGTGTCAGGATGCAGAATCACACACACACACACACTGTGTCAGAATGCAGAATCACACACACACACACACACACTGTGTCAGGATGCAGAATCACACACACACACACACACACACACACACACACTGTGTCAGGATGCAGAATCACACACACACACACTGTGTCAGGATGCAGAATCACACACACACACACACACACACATTGTGTCAGGATGCAGAATCACACACACACACACACACACACACATTGTGTCAGGATGCAGAATCACACACACACACACACACACACACACAGTGTCAGGATGCAGAATCACACACACACACTGTGTCAGGATGCAGAATCACACACACACACACACACACACAGTGTCAGGATGCAGAATCACACACACACACTGTGTCAGGATGCAGAATCACACACACACACTGTGTCAGGATGCAGAATCACACACACACACTGTGTCAGGATGCAGAATCACACACACACACTGTGTCAGGATGCAGAATCACACACACACACACACACACATTGTGTCAGGATGCAGAATCACACACACACACACACACACTGTGTCAGGATGCAGAATCACACAAACACACACACACACACACACACACACACACACACACACTGTGTCAGGATGCAGAATCACACACACACTGTCAGCAGAGAAGGCGTCATTTAAAAAGGGGTTAACACTGTGTATTTTATTGCTAGAACTGATAATTAACAAAGCACGTGACCTTCATGGAAATGACGCCAGTCGTGTAAATCTTTACAAAGAAGCTCAGTAAGGACTACTAGCTTCTTTAAAATGACCTGAGGCCGCGCTCTCGAACCCCAGTTATTAGTTCGGACTGCTACTACAGAAGGGATTTTCGAATTTTTACGAGAGCATTCTGCAGCTCAGAACAAAGCAAATTGCTGATTGAAAAGCCCTAATTAAGAATGTTTTAGCGCGTGGTATGTTGCTGCTACTACTGGTTGAGCTCTCACCTGCTCACTGAGAATTCAATATGCCAGATTGCTCTATCCCTCTCTTTCTGCCCTTTGACTCAACACCCCTATATTATAAAGTTTTTTTGTCCTACAAGTTGCCATAATTTCTGTATGTCTGGTCCATTCATTATTCAGCCATTCATTTCCTTGCACCAGCTCTACCGCATGCGTCAATACCGACATCTTGCAAGTTAACCTCGTCTTACTCACCCTTCTATCAAATCATAATGTTCTCAGGACTCTAGGCCACTACGTTCCCGTAATTGTAGCTCAATGGTCACTTTAGCCCGAAAACTCAAGGTCACTATGTCCCTAAATCTCAAGGCTATTAGAGCCAAAAGACTCAGGATAATTTTGGCCCCGAAACTCAAGGTCATTTTGGCCCCAACAATCAAGGTCAGTTTGGCCCCGAAACTCAAGGTCAGTTTGGCCCCATAAATCAAGGTGATCTTGGCCCCAACACTCAAGGTCAGTTTGGCCCCATAAATCAAGGTCATTTTGGCCCCAATACTCAAGGTCAGTTTGGCCCCGAAACTCAAGGTCAGTTTGGCCCCAATTATCATGGTCATTTTGGCCCCAACACTCAAGGTCAGTTTGGCCCCATAAATCAAGGTCATTTTGGCCCCAATACTCAAGGTCAGTTTGGCCCCGAAACTCAAGGTCAGTTTGGCCCCAATTATCATGGTCATTTTGGCCCCATAAATCAATAAGGTCATTTGGAACCAAAACTCAAGGTCTTTTTGCCCATAAAACTCATGGAATGGCCCCAAAACTCAAGGCCATTTTGGCCCCAAAACTCAAAGTCATTTTGGCCCCAATACTTAAGGTCATTTTGGCCCAAAAATTCAAGGTGATTTTGGAATCAAAACTCAAGGTCATTGTGGCCAAAAAACTCAAGGTCACTATGACACTAAAACTCAAGTTTATTAGGGCTTTTTCATGGCTTAGGTCAGTAATCCTTTAGCTTAAGGTCAATATGGTCCAAACCTGGAGGTTACAACAGTATTCACCTTCAATGAAACTGACTAATCGACAGGCAGTGCCGCCTAGTTTCCAGGTGTTATAAAAAACTTTCACGGCTGACACTGGCAGGCAGGTGCAGGCAACGAGCAGGTTTGAGCAAGCAAGACTCATCATGATGTAGGAGGTGTGGCGTCGAAGGCCGCTATACTTGAAGCTCAGAAACAGGAACAGGCCGTTGCCGCCGACCGACAACAGGACGATGGCCGAGTACAGAGCTAGTAGAAAAATATCCGAGCTGCTGAGCTGCCGCGGGCCGAACAGCTTCTGGTGCAGCAGCTGCATCAGCTGGTGCTGGCTGAGGTTGCCATCAGGCTGGCGGGGACCGGAGGAAGAGGGGTGGAATGTCTGAGAATGAGTAGATTAATGACTGAGAATGAGTAGGTTGATTTCCGAGAATGAGTAGATTGATGTCTGAGAATGAGTAGATTGATGCCTGAGAATGAGTAGATTGATATGTCTGAGAATGAGTAGATTGATGCCTGAGAATGAGTAGATTGATATGTCTGAGAATGAGTAGATTAATGACTGAGAATGAGTAGATTGATTTCCGAGAATGAGTAGATTGATGTCTGAGAATGAGTAGATTGATGCCTGAGAATGAGTAGATTGATATGTCTGAGAATGAGTAGATTGATGTCTGAGAATGAGTGGATTGATGCCTGAGAATGAGTAGATTGATATGTCTGAGAATGAGTAGATTGATGCCTGAGAATGAGTAGATTGATGTATGAGAATGAGTAGATTGATGTCTGAGAATGAGTAGATTGATGCCCGAGAATGACTAGATAGATGTCTGAGAATGAGTAGATTGATGCCTGAGAATGAGTAGATTGATGTCTGAGACTGAGTAGATTGATGCCTGAGAATGAGTAGATTGATGCCCGAGAATGAGTAGATTGGTATGTCTGAGAATGAGTAGATTGATGCCTGAGAATGAGTAGATTGATATGTCTGAGAATGAGCAGATTGATGCCTGAGAATGAGTAGATTGATGTCCGAGAATGAGTAGATTGATGCCTGAGAATGAGTAGATTGATATGTCTGAGAATGAGTAGATTGATGCCTGAGAATGAGTAGATTGATTTCCGAGAATGAGTAGATTGATGTCTGAGACTGAGTAGATTGATGCCGAGAATGAGTAGATAGATGCCTGAGAATGAGTAGATTGATGCCTGAGAATGAGTAGATTGATGTCTGAGAATGAGTAGATTGATGTCTGAGAATGAGTAGATTGATGCCTGAGAATGAGTAGATTGATACCTGAGAATGAGTAGATTGATGTCTGAGAATGAGTAGATTGATGCCTGAGAATGAGTAGATTGATGCCCGAGAATGAGTAGATAGATGCCTGAGAATGAGCAGATTGATGCCTGAGAATGAGTGGATTGATATGTCTGAGAATGAGCAGATTGATGCCTGAGAATGAGTAGATAGATGTCTGAGAATGAGTAGATTGATGCCTGAGAATGAGTGGATTGATGCCTGAGAATGAGTGGATTGATGTCTGAGAATGAGTAGATTGATGTCTGAGAATGAGTAGATTGATGCCTGAGAATGAGTGGATTGATGCCTGAGAATGAGTAGATTGATGTCTGAGAATGAGTAGATTGATGTCTGAGAATGAGTAGATTGATGCCTGAGAATGAGTAGATCGATGCCTGAGAATGAGCAAATTGATGCCTGAGAATGAGTAGATAGATGCCTGAGAATGAGTGGATTGATATGTCTGAGAATGAGTAGATTGATGCCTGAGAATGAGTAGATTGATGCCTGAGAATGAGTAGACTGATATGTCTGAGAATGAGCAGATTGATGCCTGAGAATGAGTAGATTTATGTCTGAGAATGAGTAGATTGATGCCTGAGAATGAGTAGATCGATGCCTGAGAATGAGCAAATTGATGCCTGAGAATGAGTAGATTGATATGTCTGAGAATGAGTAGATTGATGCCTGAGAATGAGTAGATTGATGTCTGAGAATGAGTAGATTGATGCCTGAGAATGAGTAGATTGTTGCCTGAGAATGAGTAGATTGATGTCTGAGAATGAGTAGATTGATGCCTGAGAATGAGTAGATTGATATGTCTGAGAATGAGTAGATTGATGCCCGAGAATGAGTAGATTGATGCCTGAGAATGAGTAGATTGATATGTCTGAGAATGAGTAGATTGATGCCTGAGAATGAGTAGATTGATGTCAGAGAATGAGTAGATTGATTTCCGAGAATGAGCAGATTGATGTCAGAGACTGAGTAGATTGATGCCCGAGAATGAGTAGATTGATGCCTGAGAATGAGTGGATTGATGCCTGAGAATGAGTGGATTGATGTCTGAGAATGAGTAGATTGATGTCTGAGAATGAGTAGATTGATGTCTGAGACTGAGTGGATTGATGCCTGAGAATGAGTAGATTGATACCTGAGAATGAGTAGATTGATGTCTGAGAATGAGTAGATTGATGCCTGCGAATGAGTAGATTGATGCCTGAGAATGAGTAGATAGATGCCTGAGAATGAGCAGATTGATGCCTGAGAATGAGTGGATTGATATGTCTGAGAATGAGCAGATTGATGCCTGAGAATGAGTAGATTGATTCCTGAGAATGAGTAGATTGATATGTCTGAGAATGAGCAGATTGATGCCTGAGAATGAGTAGATTGATATGTCTGAGAATGAGCAGATTGATGCCTGAGAATGAGTGGATTGATGTCTGAGAATGAGTAGATTGATGCCTGAGAATGAGTGGATTGATGTCTGAGAATGAGTAGATTGATGTCTGAGAATGAGTAGATTGATGCCTGAGAATGAGTGGATTGATGCCTGAGAATGAGTAGATTGATGTCTGAGAATGAGTAGATTGATGTATGAGAATGAGTAGATTTATGTCTGAGAATGAGTAGATTGATGCCTGAGAATGAGTAGATCGATGCCTGAGAATGAGCAAATTGATGCCTGAGAATGAGTAGATTGATGTCTGAGAATGAGTAGATTGATGCCTGAGAATGAGTAGATTGTTGCCTGAGAATGAGTGGATTGATGGCTGACATTGAGTAGAATGGTGACATAATGATTATATATAAGAATGGCTTGAGTAATTAGCTGGATGCCAAAAGTAGAGTACTCAATACAAATACAAATTTAAATGAAGCAATGCAGCCTACCTTCACTGTGTTGATTAGGCTTTTGACTGACATTAGAAAATCAATTTTAAAGTCGTCCACACACACACGCTGTCTTATTCAGTGCTTTGGAGTGATCTTAAATCTTCAGGTAACTTCACGGAAGATTGCTGATTGGCCAGAGTAAGTGGCCAATAATATTAGAGTGATTTTCGACAAAAATGGACTCAGACTGCTTTAAACTCAACTGGAATTTTCCTGTAAAGCAGTGTGGAAAATAAAAAGATGCACGGACACGTAAAGATAAGCCTGTTGCGGACACAGAGGCATCGAATTATGAGCAGTCAAAGGAAACGTAATTGGACCAATTACCAAAAACTGTGTAGCAGATTATCCTTAGACATCTGCGCTTGCTAGAAACTTGTGACCATAATTTGACCGGTTTCTCCTCACACTTCAAAATCTGAGTGTCCAGGGCCCGAAACACTTACTAATTGCTATGAGACAGCTAATTCTCATCATTACTAAGCTATGAGACAGCTAATTCTCATCATTACTAATTGCTATGAGACAGCTAATTCTCATCATTACTAATTGCTATGAGACAGCTAATTCTCATCATTACTAAGCTATGAGACAGATAAGCCTCATTCATTACTAAGCTATGAGACAGCTAATTCTCATCATTACTAAGCTATGAGACAGCCAAGCCTCATCATTACTAAGCTATGAGACAGCTAATTCTCATCATTACTAAGCTATGAGACAGCTAATTCTCATCATTACTAAGCTATGAGACAGCTAATTCTCATCATTACTAATTGCTATGAGACAGCTAATTCTCATCATTACTAAGCTATGAGACAGCTAATTCTCATCATTACTAAGCTATGAGACAGCTAATTCTCATCATTACTAAGCTATGAGACAGCTAAGCCTCATCATTACTAAGCTATGAGACAGCTAATTCTCATCATTACTAAGCTATGAGACAGCTAAGCCTCATCATTACTAAGCTATGAGACAGCTAATTCTCATCATTACTAAGCTATGAGACAGCTAATTCTCATCATTACTAAGCTATGAGACAGCTAATTCTCATCATTACTAAGCTATGAGACAGCTAATTCTCATCATTACTAAGCTATGAGACAGCTAAGCCTCATCATTACTAAGCTATGAGACAGCTAATTCTCATCATTACTAAGCTATGAGACAGCTAAGCCTCATCATTACTAAGCTATGAGACAGCTAATTCTCATCATTACTAAGCTATGAGACAGCTAAGCCTCATCATTACTAAGCTATGAGACAGCTAAGCCTCATCATTACTAAGCTATGAGACAGCTAATTCTCATCATTACTAAGCTATGAGACAGCTAAGCCTCATCATTACTAAGCTATGAGACAGCTAAGTCTCATCATTACTAAGCTATGAGACAGCTAATTCTCATCATTACTAAGCTATGAGACAGCTAAGCCTCATCATTACTAAGCTATGAGACAGCTAAGCCTCATCATTACTAAGCTATGAGACAGCTAAGCCTCATCATTATCATCATTACTAAGCTATGAGACAGCTAAGCCTCATCATTATCATCATTACTAAGCTATGAGACAGCTAAGCCTCATCATTACTAAGCTATGAGACAGCTAAGCCTCATCATTACTAAGCTATGAGACAGCAAGCCTCATCATTACTAAGCTATGAGACAGCTAAGCCTCATCATTACTAAGCTATGAGACAGCTCAGCCTCATCATTATCTTCATTACTAAGCTATGAGACAGCTAAGCCTCATCATTACTAAGCTATGAGACAGCTAAGCCTCATCATTACTAAGCTATGAGACAGCTACGTCTCATCATTACTAAGCTATGAGACAGCTAATTCTCATCATGACTAAGCTATGAGACAGCTAATTCTCATCATTACTAAGCTATGAGACAGCTAAGCCTCATCATTACTAAGCTATGAGACAGCTAATTCTCATCATTACTAAGCTATGAGACAGGAATAAGCCTAAAGATAGGAATAAGAGTGCAGGTAACAGTCCCAGCTCAGCTCATCTTGACGGGATTAATAGAGCAGAGCCGAAAGTCTGCCTGGGGCTGAAATAAGAGATTTCACATTTCATTTCTTATTTGGGCAGCTGCTCAGTGATTTGATCAAGTCGCGTCCAGGATCGTGGGTCTGTTCCTAGCTGATAGCAAATGCCGTTCACTTTTACTCTTTCTGATTGAAAATTTATTGCAAAACAATCACCTGTCGCACTTTCAAGCACACAGATTGCGTACTTTTTATACACAGTGTGTCAAAGTGAACCATGATTTCAATAGCATCGGCGCCAGCGACAGGGGCCAATGAAAGTTACCGCTGCACCTGCAGGTTGAAGGTTGAATTTCAGTTAAAATATGTTGAATTGAATTACGAGTAGTTTATAAAAACATCGTCTGGAAGCTGGTAAAGTGAAAGTACTGAATGCTCTTTATAGAACTTTTGTCGAATGCATGGCATCAAAATTTGAGTTTTACCGCAGACATGAAAAATCTATCTTGAAAAAAGACAGTCTCCAGGCGTTTCAGTGCGTTTGACAAGTCTCCAGTAGCATTTCTCTTGATTTTTTAGTCGCTAAACTGATGAAGCCACCTTGGACCAGACTCATACATGTACTGTATGCGCTAGCTTCATGTGATCGCCGTAATAGCATTTCAGAAGGGTAATAGCATAAAAATCGTCCATTAAGTGCTTTAAAATGTAGGTTTTCTCTCTCGTTATTGTATTTGTAAGCAACGCGAATGCTACGTCCTTACGCACCCAGGACGTCTAGCGATCCTTGGACATTGACAGTTGAAATTGATGGCCTATTGCAGCTAAAACGCTCTCAGTACTACTTAGAAGACTGAGTACTGCAAGGCAACTTGTTATTACGCCGGCTGTCCGGAAAGTCGTGAGAATGTATCTTAAAAAAGCAGTCAGAACTGTCGGAAAATACAGTAACAGTACTAGTTGGTAATATGATCTCCCGCCCCTTGTGTTGATTACAGCTTGGCAATGGTCAACGAGTCGCTGAACCTCTCTTTTCAAGCAATCTTCGTCAAGGCCCTCTTGCCCACTGCAACGCAGCTTCTCGAACTTCCTTGTGGTCGCTGAATGTGGTCGATGATCCCCTTGGCTAAGCCAGCACCTGTTTTTTACTTTGTGCCAGTGTCGTTCAGGTGCACCCATGTCTCATCTTCCACCTCTTTTGCCAAAAAGTTTTTTCCATGCCCTCGTTGTAAAAAAGCCTGCGAACTTTTTCTCCTCGGAGAGAGCGTGCGGAACCAGACAGCAGAAACTTTTTGAAGGTGCAATTCTCCGTCAAAATTTTGTGCACTGTTGTTCTTCTAAATTCCAAAAATTCAACGAGGTCCCTGATATAAACCTTTGAATCCTCTTCAACAAGAGCTCCGAGGAGCTGAGGCCAGGGGAACTGCTTCATCACGGAACTCTAAGTACCATCTGTAAACCGTTGACTGACTGGTGCCGCAACTCCAAAAACTTTGAGTAGCTCGTCATGACAACTGATAACGCAGATTCCAGGACTGTATCTAGCATTGGCATAAGTCTAGAAGTCTTCCATTTTGAAGAAATGCCTGTCAAAATTTGCAATCTTGATCACTGCGTTGCGTTGGTTATTGAGCGCATAGAGCATGGTGTGAGCCTTATATTGCCCGCTATTCCAAGCAGTTAGTCAAGTTGTGAGCTTCATTTTTCAACCAATTGTCTATGGGATATACGAGGCATCGTATATAAATGCTCTATATGAGGTAAAGCACGCTATTTTCCGGGCACTTTTTTACGCTCGCGTTTTTTCCCATTGCGAGGCTTGTGGGGGGAATTGCTGACATGTCAAGGCTTACAAGGGCCTGCTGAGGTATATTGCAAAGAGACGCAACATGTAGTTTATTAAAAAACTTGTACTGCATTATGGCTCCCCAACGGGGGCGCTGATTGCTAGTATGAGTCTAATATTGAAATTATCTGTGCACCATGTCAACAGCTTGCTTCTTTCTTGCTCGATTGACACATTCTCACGAATTTCCGCGACAGCCGGCGCGCGTGTCCTTGGGTTTGTGGGTTTCGCGGAGTATTTCCGTTTTGTAATTATCTTTCAGAAGAACAATTGTAAAAATAAGTGTCGAACACATTTGGTTGAGTACAGCTGCGTCAGTCGGAACTGAAGTAATTCGTGCTGTAGTTGTGAACGTATATTTTTCAAAGAAGGTTTGTCAAGACAAAGACGCACAATCGGCGATGTCTGCTTCTCGTCATCGGCGGCCCAATGTGCTTTGTAACAACTCGCAAAACTACCCTTAGTACCCTGATCTTTTTCTAGCGTAATCTAAAGTATTTTGTACCTGTCCGCCATTATTTGTGATGGGTACCTGCTAGGATCCTCTGGATGGCCAGTAGCAAACTTGCTGAGGATTTCTTTCCAGCTATTAATAAGCCGACGGCAAAATAGCGGACCCAAAGTGAATGTGATAAAATGAATTCTTCATCCAGTCAGACGAGATGCCCCTGGACCCAGTTGGCCGGCTTAAGTGCGCCTACCGCCTCGCGACAGCAGCAGCAGGTTGACAAACCCGAGCCTCAGTCGGTTGCCACAAATGTCGCTGTCGCATCAGCCGCTGCCGCGCGGATTATCAAAGCAGACGCTGGGCCAGCTGGACCACTGCGCTTCGAAGCTGTTGATATTCCCGACGACTCACTGATGGCGTGCCAGCTTCGGACTCATGCCAACCTCGTCGACGTCGTGGTCGACGTAGTAGTGGGCAAAGCGGACAGCGGCTAGGCGTTTGCCGATGGCCGGATAGCCGGAAGTCATATCGAAGTCCGCCGACCGAAGCGACAGGCCGGCCCGTCATCCCAGGATCGGCGAGTGGCGTCGATCGTCGAATCAGCGTTGACGCCAGCGACAGCGGAGCAGATCAGCAGGGCCAGGTAGCTGACAGTCAGGATGGCGGACGATGAGGCAACGGCAGAGACTGGGTGCATGACTTGCGCAATCACTTCTGGATTTTTTGTGGGTTGGTGGAAACAGGTGAGATGTTGTATACACGTACAATCATAAGTCCTAAACGACTCGAATGACTGGTGTGCATGTTCGTATTGACCCAGATTGCAAGGTGCACCAGCAGGTAAGAGTTGGACCCTGGGCCCAGAAGAGGTTAAAATACAACTTACGGTGGTGACCTAAACCGGAGAGCTGATTGAATTTCCAAAGAACCTGACAGGCAATAATTATTAGACGGCTCTGACCTTGACTGAGGCTCGGGCAGGTAAGTGGGAGAGGAAGAATCGTGGCCACGGAGGGCCGATTATAAAATGGCATCTTGGGCCTGGGCCATGGGCCAATGCTAACGCGATCAGTTGACTTATGAGGGGATGGGCGCAGTGGGCAAACAGTCGATACAGTCCTAAACTGATTCGAAGGGAGACGGGCCGGCCACTTCAGCTGAAATGTGGGCTTGCGTGGGTGTGTGTAACATTGGCCCGGGGTTTGGTTAGCTAACAGAAGGCCAGCCGAATTTGGTCACTGATTCCAACTCATCTCAAAAGCAACCATCGAGATGGTTTACCCGCTTCTAGATCTACATGTATACTTGCACCTGCTTTTGATTGCTTAAATTGCTTTGTTAATTATAAAATACTATCGATAATTATGCTTAGCTCGTATACGAGAGTATAGGTCGTTTTTTATAGGTCGATTTTTCATGTTACGCAGTTCCAGGAAGCCTCTTTGGTTGTTGCTTCGCTAAAGGACCACTAGAAGTTACCGTTGTAACTCACGACCGATTTTGTAACTCACAACGGTAACTTCTAGTGGTCCTTGCTTCGCTCACCACAGTGAGTGACACTCGGCTTCCTTTTTGAAGACATGTCATTCCAATGCAGCTAGGCTGTAAGCCAAGAGCTACAAAGATTCGGACACCTCAGCTGAAGAGGCTGTTTTTGCAAAGCTAAATTGTCTTATTGAGCAGCTAATAAGGCTTTCGAACTTAAAAAATGAAAATCTGGCGTATTTTAGTGAGATACTCGCATCTTCATGCCTTCTGCAGCACCACAGTCCATCCTGCTTCCTACAAGTTCCTGCAGACTATAATAACAAAATCAGCAATTCCGAGTGTTAGGCATCTACAGAGAGACTGTCTTCAGGCTTTGAGTAATCACCCTGATGTCAAGGCCACAGCTGAGAACTATAATAAGCCAAAGATTGATAGCCTGAATCTGAGAGGGTAAGTGCTTCTACTTACAATTGATGAAATCTGTACAGGTATTGAATAATTTGAGCCTGGAAAGGAAAAATGTTCGGCACGCAGCTAGTATCTTCTGTAGAAGCAGCGTAATTCGAGAGAAAAATAATAGAAATTAGCTATAGTGTTATTTAGCTAGAATTGAAGAAACGGTCTTACTTGACGTAGCTGCAGGGCTGTCCCGGGGGGACACAGCGGGAAGGCACGAACGCCCATTCCGCTAATCCCTAAACGGCCGATGCGTCGCTATGGACGAAGGGTTGGCGCCGCCAGGGAGGTCCCCTACTGTCGCAGCAGCTATGGTGCTCTCTGGAAAGGAGAGTTCAGCCCTGCGGGGGCCCAGAGGTACATGTAGCGCATGAGCTAATTAAGTTTTCGGGTTTGCACGCTTCAGTAATAGATGTGTGTGGCCCGAGGTAAGTGAGTCTGGCTCGCGTAAAGGCGGGACAGATGCTGACAGAAGCAGCCGTGACCTGAGAGGGTCATGGTGGCAGCCCGGATGTCGCTGCTCGAGAGGCGCAGGACGAGCTTCCGGAGCTGGTGAGAGGGCTGAGGGACAGTGCCTCTGGATTGCATGCAGGTAGTGTAGTTCGCCCAGTCGAGCGGTGCTGGGTCCTGATCCACGCTTTGATTCGCGAGTCGATGACACAGCCAGGATAACGTTTGGTCCAGCTGCGGTGCTCTTTGCGGGGACAAAAACCACGTAGGGACTCTTTGGACGCTGGCCTTCGCGAAGAAAAAGGGCTCCGCGAGGTCAGCATCCAAGGAGACCGTCGTCAGCCGCTGGAGCAGCTGCTGAGCGTCCTCCTCACTGCGGAGCAATAAGAACGAATGTGCTTCGCAGCACCATCCGCTCAATGCCAATGGAGATTCCCTCCTCGACAGTCAGCTCAATCAGATAGGAGTCAATAGCACTCCACCACATTTTGAAGCTGACCAGTGGTCCAGTCCTGGTCGCGACCTTGAATGATCACTCCCGGGATTTTGGCCTTGGCCTTCGCCGCAAAGGTAGCTCCCGAAGGAACCTCCTTGTTGGCAGTGCTATTTGTTGCGCCATGGTTTCGGCCTCAGCAGCCGCAGCAGCATCTCCAGGGAGCGCCCTGGCGAACTACTGGAGCTTCCACCGGCCGCCCGTCTGGTTGCCTTGGGACGCCAGTCGCTTCAGCATCCATGGTGGACGCCGCCACTTTGGCCCCGCGGCTCCCTTCTTGGCCTGCCTTTTGGCGCGTTGCTTAGCGCGTTTGCGCTCAAGCCGAGCCCGCTGAGCTTCGTCGGATCTGCCAGATTTGGCCGGTCCTTTAGGTTCAGAGCCCGCGTTCCCTTAGATCCACCAGTAGAGCTGGCAGGTCTTTGGGTACTTTTGTTTTGGTAGCTCTCTGGTCGGATCTGCCAGCAGAGCCAGCCGGTCCCTTTGCCACAGTTGAATCAGTCGGTTGGGATCTGCCAGCAGGGCCGGCCGGTCCGTCGGACTGAGGTTGGGTTTAGAAGGGTCCCCGTCCTAGAATTAGCTTGATTATCCATAGTCGGCTCGAAGGCCATGATAAAGGTTGGTAGGCTACCCTCAAAGGGGAGCGGTACCCACCCGGCTGCTCCACCTGACCGGAAGTAGGCCAAAAGAACCCTCAAGGCTGGCCCGACACCAGGAGGGGGACCGCTAGCGACCGACTACTCCCCGGCCTTCCAACCCTCGGCACGGTCGAACACCTTAGGCATTAGAGGGTACGTTGAGCAGTACCACGGCCTGCGGACTGGCGAGCCAAACTGCATACCCTAGTTCGGCAAAAGCCACTAGATGGGTTCCCAGCGCCGGCAGCTAGTCAGTCCGGCAGCCCTAGGGTCTGCCTTGAACACTCGCGGGGACGGGTACCCCTGGGTCGGCTTGCGAAACTACGTGGGAAGGGGTCTGCGGCTGCCAGCGGCAAATAGAGGGTGCAGACCTCCACCAGCCTTTACCTGCTGAAGATAGGGGCAGGCGTGGAGCATCGCAGACCTTAGCCCATAGGCCTGGTCTGTCTCATACTTCACTGGCATGCTGAATACGTCCGTGCGAGCGAAGAAACGGTTGGTAAGTGGGGCGAAGGGCCCAAACGGTTATACGGGTAACGAGTAAATTCAACTAAAGGGGGTTGAGTGGAGAAGAAAGAAGGGGTTGACGAGTGGGGTCGCCATCATAAACCGAAAAATCACAACTCCGAAAGCCAAAATAGCATTGCTCATTAGCGCTGAAAAAATCACAACCCGAAATATCATCATAACTCCGAAAGTGTTAGCAACGCCCATCATAAACCGAAATATCATAAACCGAAAAATCACAACTCCGAAGCCAAAATAGGGTTGGACATTGCTAGAACTTTTTTGGAGTTATGATATTTCGAGTTTGTGATATTTCGGGTTTATGATGGGCGATTTCGCAAAAGTAAGTACCACAGAAAAATTCTCGCGAAGTGTTGCTGCATTGCGAGTTCTAATAGACAGAGACACTACAACATTGAGACGAGTCGTAGCTTACCTGTGACTACCTGCGTATAATGCATCGATTTACGCAAGCTTGCGACAAGGACCACGTATATATGTTTTGGAATTTAATGCACATATATCCGCGGTACGGTATCACAGCATGAAGGACTACTTTAAGTAAGTATATACGTTATACTAATCATCCTTTATTACATGTACGGACCAAAGAAACTCAAATCTATTTACTTTCGTCTTTTGCTGCGCATGTGCACATATATCATGTGTATCGACATGCATCTACAACAATAAGTAACTTCATATGAATATTATATATTTAGAAACAGAAGAATACAGAAGAATGAGATTTGCTGGTTTTTCAGGTTTGTCACTACAAAGAGATATTTAAATAAATTGAATTTCAACACCATCCAGTCGGTTTCTTTTTCGTCAAATCCAAAAACCAAGGAGTTAGAAGAGCAGAAATGCACACACGTACATATGCTTTGCGTACTATTCATCACAGAACCAATACAATCTGTAAGGAATATATAAATAAGCAAAAAGCTATCGGCTTTTTTAGTAGCTCTATTTTTAGTATATGGATTAGTCTAATGAAAAAGTTAAATTGTTATACTTCAATTATCGCTTTGGACGCCGATGTTCTGTTTTTCGCAAAATTTAAATTTGTTTCAAATTTAGAATTAAGAGATTGTAATTTGATGTATATGGTCTAGAGCTAGAGAATAAGTCTTAGTCGAAGATATATATATTTAGATATATAACATATTATTGTATTATATTTATTCATTCCTACTAACATTTTTGTAGTTTGCATGCACTGCCGATTTCATGCAGATTTTATTAAAAGACAATTAAATTTATTTAGATTTTTAAGACTTCTTGTATAAATTTTACAGGGGGTTAAGCAGGTTCGACAACAAGAGAGTTTTCGATGAAAGAAGGAATCTTTAATGATGACGAATCTTTGTCATCAGTAGTTGTCAGCAGGTGCAGCTGAAATTATAAAAGGTAAGTGTAAAATTCAAATTGTCATTTATAGCTGCACTGTGACTTTAGGTCTAATATGATATAAATGCTGCGACACAAGTACAATTTGCTGCTCGATCTAAAAGTATTGTTAATGTTATTATTTTTCTAGGAGCATACTTGCAATAAACTACATAATCAAAGCCATTTTTCTTTATAATTATAATACAATTTGTGAGTTGTGATTGAAATTAATAATAAATTTGCTAATGATAATCTAAAGACATATAGCATTTCATAAAAAGTTTCAAGAAAAAAATCTGTCACTTTCTGCAAGTCTAGGCATTTGCCTCAACCTTGGCTAAACTATTGTGACTAAATTGGCTTAGGGCAAAATGGTCTATGGGCAAAATTGTTATGGGCAAAATGGTTTAGGCAAAACATAAGGCCAAAATGGTTTAGGGGTAAAACAACCAATTACCATATGGCTTAGTTGGCTAAGTATTAAGCTTAAGTCTATATCATGTTATTTATGCTATAAATTTAGATATATATTAATAGTATGTAATATAAGATATATGAGTATGTGATAAATCTAATGACAAGTATTTAAAGGATTAAACATTTGGTAATAATAGAATTTATTAATATATTAGACAATAAATTATATAAAAGGAAAATATACCCTATCTGAATGCAAATGCAAACTAGAATGCAAATAAATATCCAAGGTCTAATTTTAAGATATGATTTGGCA
>NIVC01003123.1:0-22500 GCA_002269645.1 Macrostomum lignano
TTGTAGCTCTTGGCTTACAGCCTAGCTGGCATTGGAATGACATGTCTTCAAAAAGGAAGCCGAGTGTCACTCACTGTGGTGACGAAGCCAAGGACCACTAGAAGTTACCGTTGTGAGTTACAAAATCGGTCGTGAGTTACAACGGTAACTTCTAGTGGTCCTTAGAGCGAAGCAACAACCAAAGAGGCTTCCGGAACTGCGTAACATGAAAAATCGACCTATAAAAAAACGACTATACTCTCGTATACGAACTAAGCAATAATTATCGATAGTATTTTAATATTAACAAAGCAATTTAAGCAATCAAAACAGGTGCATGTATACATGTAGATCTAGAAGCGGGTAAACCATCTCGATGGTTGCTTTGAGATGAGATTGGAATCAGTGACCAAATTCGGCTGGCCTTCTGTTAGCTAACCAAACCCGCGGGCCAATGTTACACACACCCACGCAAGCCCACATTTTCAGCTGAAGTGGCCGCCCGTCTCCCTTCGAATCAGTTTAGGACTGTATCGACTGTTTGCCCACTGCGCCCATCCCCTCATAAGTCAACTGATCGCGTTAGATTGGCCCATGGCCCAGGCCCAAGATGCCATTTTATAATCGGCCCTCCGTGCCACGATTCTTCTCTCCCACTTACCTGCCCGAGCCTCAGTCAAGGTCAGAGCCGTCTAATAATTATTGCCTGTCAGGTTCTTTGGAAATTCAATCAGCTCTCCGGTTTTAGGTCACCACCGTAAGTTGTATTTTAACCTCTTCTGGGCCAGGGTCCAACTCTTACCTGCTGGTGCACCTTGCAATCTGGGTCAATCCAAACATGCACACCAGTCATTCGAGTCGTTTAGGACTTATGATTGTACGTGTATACAACATCTCACCTGTTTCCACCAACCCACAAAAAATCCAGAAGTGATTGCGCAAGTCATGCACCCAGTCTCTGCCGTTGCCACATCGTCCGCCATCCTGACTGTCAGCTACCTGGCCCTGCTGATCTGCTCCGCTGTCGCTGGCATCACCGCTGATTCGACGATCGACGCCACTCGCCGATCCTGGGATGACGGGCCCGGCCTGTCGCTTCGGTCGGCGGACTTCGACATGACTTCCGGCTATCCGGCCATCGGCAAACGCCAAGCCGCTGTCCGCTTTGCCCACTACTACGTCGACCACGACATCGACGAGGTTGGCATGAGTCCCGAAGCTGCCACGCCATCAGTGAGTCGTCGGGAATATCAACAACTTCGAAGCGCAGTGGTCCAGCTGGCCCAGCGTCTGCTAGATAATCCGCGGCGGCAGCGGCTGATGCGACAGCGATATTTGTGGCAACCGACTGAGGCTCGGGTTGTCAACCTGCTGCTGTCGCGAGGCGGTAGGCGCACTTAAGCCGGCCAACTGGGTCCAGGGGCATCTCGTCTGACTGGATGAAGAATTCATTTTATCACACTCACTTTGGGTCCGCTATTTTGCCGTCGGGCTTATTAATAGCTGGAAAGAAATCCTCAGCAAGTTTGCTACTGGCCATCCAGAGGATCCTAGCAGGTACCCATCACAAATAATGGCGGACAGGTACAAAATACTTTAGATTACGCTAGAAAAGATCAGGGTACTAAGGGTAGTTTTGCGAGTTGTTACAAAGCACATTGGCCGCCGATGACGAGAAGCAGACATCGCCGATTGTGCGTCTTTGTCTTGACAAACCTTCTTTGAAAATATACGTTCACAACTACAGCACGAATTACTTCAGTTCCGACTGACGCAGCTGTACTCAACCAAATGTGTTCGACACTTATTTTTACAATTGTTCTTCTGAAAGATAATTACAAAACGGAAATACTCCGCGAAACCCACAAACCCAAGGACATGCGCGCCGGCTGTCCGGAAATTCGTGAGAATGTGTCAATCGAGCAAGAAAGAAGCAAGCTGTTGACATGGTGCACAGATAATTTCAATATTAGACTCATACTAGCAATCAGCGCCCCCGTTGGGGAGCCAAAATGCAGTACAAGTTTTTTAATAAACTACATGTAGCGTCTCTTTGCAATATACCTCAGCAGGCCCTTGTAAGCCTTGACATGTCAGCAATTCCCCCCACAAGCCTCGCATGGGAAAAAACGCGAGCGTAAAAAAGTGCCCGGAAAATAGTGTGCTTTACCTCATATAGAGCATTTATATATATCCCATAGACAATTGGTTGAAAAATGAAGCTCACAACTTGACTAACTGCTTGGAATAGCGGGCAATATAAGGCTCACACCATGCTCTATGCGCTCAATAACCAACGCAACGCAGTGATCAAGATTGCAAATTTTGACAGGCATTTCTTCAAAATGGAAGACTTCTAGACTTATGCCAATGCTAGATACAGTCCTGGAATCTGCGTTATCAGTTGTCATGACGAGCTACTCAAAGTTTTTAGAGTTGCGGCACCAGTCAGTCAACGGTTTACAGATGGTACTTAGAGTTCCGTGATGAAGCAGTTCCCCTGGCCTCAGCTCCTCGGAGCTCTTGTTGAAGAGGATTCAAAAGTTTATATCAGAGACCTCGTTGAATTTTTGGAATTTAGAAGAACAACAGTGCACAAAATTTTGACGGAGAATTTGCACCTTCAAAAAGTTTCTGCTGTCTGGGTTCCGCACGCTCTCTCCGAGGAGAACAAGTTCGCAGGCTTTTTTACAACAAGGGCATGGAAAAAACTTTTTTGACAAATAAGAGGTGGAAGATGAGACATGGGTGCACCTGAACGACACTGACACAAAGTAAAAAACAGGTGCTGGCTTAGCCAAGGGATCATCGACCACATTTAGCGACCACAAGGAAGTTCGAGAAGCTGCGTTGCAGTGGGCAAGAGGGCCTTGACGAAGATTGCTTGAAAAGAGAGGTTCAGCGACTCGTTGACCATTGCCAAGCTGTAATCAACACAAGGGGCGGAGATCACATTACCAACTAGTGCTGTTTTCGTGTTTTCCGACAGTTCTGACTGCTTTTTTAAGATACATTCTCACGACTTTCCGGACAGCCGGAGTAATAACAAGTTGCCTTGCAGTACTCAGTCTTCAAAGTAGTACTGAGAGCGTTTTAGCTGCAATAGGCCATCAATTTCAACTGTCACTATCCAAGGATCGCTAGACGTCCTGGGTGCGTAAGGACGTAGCATTCGCGTTGCTCACAAATACAATAACGAGAGAGAAAACCTACATTTTAAAGCACTTAATGGACAATTTTTATGCTATTACCCTTCTGAAATGCTATTACGGCGATCACATGAAGCTAGCGCATACAGTACATGTATGAGTCTGGTCCAAGGTGGCTTCATCAGTTTAGCGACTAAAAAATCAAGAGAAATGCTACTGGAGACTGTCAAACGCACTGAAACGCCTGGAGACTGTCTTTTTTCAAGATAGATTTTTCATGTCTGCGGTAAAACTCAAATTTTGATGCCATGCATTCGACAAAAGTTCTATAAAGAACATTCAGTACTTTCACTTTACCAGCTTCCAGACGATGTTTTTATAAACTACTCGTAATTCAATTCAACATATTTTAACTGAAATTCAACCTTCAACCTGCAGGTGCAGCGGTAACTTTCATTGGCCCTTGTCGCTGGCACCGATGCTATTGAAATCATGGTTCACTTTGACACACTTTGTGTATAAAAAGTACGCAATCTGTGTGCTTGAAAGTGCGACAGGTGATTTTTTTGCAATAAATTTTCAATCAGAAAGAGTAAAAGTGAACGGCATTTGCTATCAGCTAGGAACAGACCCAAGACCCTGGACGCGACTTGATCAAATCACTGAGCAGCTGCCAAATAAGAAATGAAATGTGAAATCTCTTATTTCAGCCCCAGGCAGACTTTCGGCTCTGCTCTATTAATCCCGTCAAGATGAGCTGAGCTGGGACTGTTACCTGCACTCTTATTCCTATTTTCAGGCTTATTCCTGTCTCATAGCTTAGTAATGATGAGGCTTAGCTGTCTCATAGCTTAGTCATGATGAGGCTTAGCTGTCTCATAGCTTAGTAATGATGAGGCTTAGCTGTCTCATAGCTTAGTCATGATGAGGCTTAGCTGTCTCATAGCTTAGTAATGATGAGAATTAGCTGTCTCATAGCTTAGTAATGATGAGGCTTAGCTGTCTCATAGCTTAGTAATGATGAGGCTTAGCTGTCTCATAGCTTAGTCATGATGAGGCTTAGCTGTCTCATAGCTTAGTAATGATGAGAATTAGCTGTCTCATAGCTTAGTAATGATGAGGCTTAGCTGTCTCATAGCTTAGTAATGATGAGGCTTAGCTGTCTCATAGCTTAGTAATGATGATAATGATGAGGCTTAGCTGTCTCATAGCTTAGTAATGATGATAATGAGCTTAGCTGTCTCATAGCTTAGTAATGATGAGGCTTAGCTGTCTCATAGCTTAGTAATGATGAGGCTTAGCTGTCTCATAGCTTAGTAATGATGAGGCTTAGCTGTCTCATAGCTTAGTAATGATGAGGCTTAGCTGTCTCATAGCTTAGTAATGATGAGGCTTAGCTGTCTCATAGCTTAGTCAATGATGAGAATTAGCTGTCTCATAGCTTAGTAATGATGAGAATTAGCTGTCTCATAGCTTAGTAATGATGAGGCTTAGCTGTCTCATAGCTTAGTCATGATGAGAATTAGCTGTCTCATAGCTTAGTAATGATGAGAATTAGCTGTCTCATAGCTTAGTCATGATGAGAATTAGCTGTCTCATAGCTTAGTAATGATGAGGCTTAGCTGTCTCATAGCTTAGTAATGATGAGAATTAGCTGTCTCATAGCTTAGTAATGATGAGCTTAGCTGTCTCATAGCTTAGTAATGATGAGAATTAGCTGTCTCATAGCTTAGTAATGATGAGAATTAGCTGTCTCATAGCTTAGTAATGATGAGGCTTAGCTGTCTCATAGCTTAGTAATGATGAGAATTAGCTGTCTCATAGCTTAGTAATGATGAGAATTAGCTGTCTCATAGCTTAGTAATGATGAGAATTAGCTGTCTCATAGCTTAGTAATGATGAGATTAGCTGTCTCATAGCTTAGTAATGATGAGGCTTAGCTGTCTCATAGCTTAGTAATGATGAGAATTAGCTGTCTCATAGCTTAGTAATGATGAGGCTTGCTGTCTCATAGCTTAGTAATGATGAGGCTTGGCTGTCTCATAGCTTAGTAATGATGAGGCTTGCTGTCTCATAGCTTAGTAATGATGAGCTTAGCTGTCTCATAGCTTAGTAATGATGAGAATTAGCTGTCTCATAGCTTAGTAATGATGAGAATTAGCTGTCTCATAGCTTAGTAATGATGAGAATTAGCTGTCTCATAGCTTAGTAATGATGAGAATTAGCTGTCTCATAGCTTAGTAATGATGAGAATTAGCTGTCTCATAGCTTAGTAATGATGAGGCTTGGCTGTCTCATAGCTTAGTAATGATGAGAATTAGCTGTCTCATAGCAATTAGTAATGATGAGAATTAGCTGTCTCATAGCTTAGTAATGATGAGAATTAGCTGTCTCATAGCTTAGTAATGATGAGAATTAGCTGTCTCATAGCTTAGTAATGATGAGAATTAGCTGTCTCATAGCTTAGTAATGATGAGACGTAGCTGTCTCATAGCTTAGTAATGACGAGGCTTAGCTGTCTCATAGCTTAGTAATGATGAGGCTTGGCTGTCTCATAGCTTAGTAATGATGAGGCTTGGCTGTCTCATAGCTTAGTAATGATGAGAATTAGCTGTCTCATAGCTTAGTAATGATGAGGCTTAGCTGTCTCATAGCTTAGTAATGATGAGAATTAGCTGTCTCATAGCTTAGTAATGATGAGAATTAGCTGTCTCATAGCTTAGTAATGATGATAATGATGAGGCTTAGCTGTCTCATAGCTTAGTAATGATGATAATGATGCTTAGCTGTCTCATAGCTTAGTAATGATGAGGCTTAGCTGTCTCATAGCTTAGTAATGATGAGGCTTGGCTGTCTCATAGCTTAGTAATGATGAGAATTAGCTGTCTCATAGCTTAGTAATGATGAGAATTAGCTGTCTCATAGCTTAGTAATGATGAGACGTAGCTGTCTCATAGCTTAGTAATGACGAGGCTTAGCTGTCTCATAGCTTAGTAATGATGAGGCTTGGCTGTCTCATAGCTTAGTAATGATGAGGCTTGGCTGTCTCATAGCTTAGTAATGATGAGAATTAGCTGTCTCATAGCTTAGTAATGACGAGGCTTAGCTGTCTCATAGCTTAGTAATGATGAGAATTAGCTGTCTCATAGCTTAGTCATGATGAGAATTAGCTGTCTCATAGCTTAGTAATGATGAGAATTAGCTGTCTCATAGCTTAGTAATGATGAGAATTAGCTGTCTCATAGCTTAGTAATGATGAGGCTTAGCTGTCTCATAGCTTAGTAATGATGAGGCTTAGCTGTCTCATAGCTTAGTAATGATGAGGCTTAGCTGTCTCATAGCTTAGTAATGATGAGAATTAGCTGTCTCATAGCTTAGTAATGATGAGAATTAGCTGTCTCATAGCTTAGTAATGATGAGAATTAGCTGTCTCATAGCTTAGTAATGATGAGAATTAGCTGTCTCATAGCTTAGTAATGATGAGAATTAGCTGTCTCATAGCTTAGTAATGATGAGAATTAGCTGTCTCATAGCTTAGTAATGATGAGAATTAGCTGTCTCATAGCTTAGTAATGATGAGAATTAGCTGTCTCATGGCAATTAGTAAGTGTTTCGGGCCCTGGACACTCAGATTTTGAAGTGTGAGGAGAAACCGGTCAAATTATGGTCACAAGTTTCTAGCAAGCGCAGATGTCTAAGGATAATCTGCTACACAGTTTTTGGTAATTGGTCCAATTACGTTTCCTTTGACTGCTCATAATTCGATGCCTCTGTGTCCGCAACAGGCTTATCTTTACGTGTCCGTGCATCTTTTTATTTTCCACACTGCTTTACAGGAAAATTCCAGTTGAGTTTAAAGCAGTCTGAGTCCATTTTTGTTGAAAATCACTCTAATATTATTGGCCACTTACTCTGGCCAATCAGCAATCTTCCGTGAAGTTACCTGAAGATTTAAGATCACTCCAAAGCACTGAATAAGACAGCGTGTGTGTGTGGACGACTTTAAAATTGATTTTCTAATGTCAGTCAAAAGCCTAATCAACACAGTGAAGGTAGGCTGCATTGCTTCATTTAAATTTGTATTTGTATTGAGTACTCTACTTTTGGCATCCAGCTAATTACTCAAGCCATTCTTATATACAATCATTATGTCACCATTCTACTCAATGTCAGCCATCAATCCACTCATTCTCAGACATATCAATCTACTCATTCTCAGGCATCAATCTACTCATTCTCAGACATCAATCTACTCATTCTCAGGCATCAATCTGCTCATTCTCAGACATATCAATCTACTCATTCTCAGGCATCAATCTACTCATTCTCAGACATCAATCTACTCATTCTCAGGCATCAATCTGCTCATTCTCAGACATATCAATCTACTCATTCACAGGCATCTATCTACTCATTCTCAGGCATCAATCTACTCATTCTCAGACATCAATCTACTCATTCTCGGAAATCAATCTACTCATTCTCGGAAATCAATCTACTCATTCTCAGTCATTAATCTACTCATTCTCAGACATCAATCTACTCATTCTCGGAAATCAATCTACTCATTCTCGGAAATCAATCTACTCATTCTCAGTCATTAATCTACTCATTCTCAGACATTCCACCCCTCTTCCTCCGGTCCCCGCCAGCCTGATGGCAACCTCAGCCAGCACCAGCTGATGCAGCTGCTGCACCAGAAGCTGTTCGGCCCACGGCAGCTCAGCAGCTCAGATATTTTTCTACTAGCTGTGTACTCGGCCATCGTCCTGTTGTCGGTCGGTGGCAACGGCCTGTTCCTGTTTCTGAGCTTCAAATATAGCGGCCTTCGACGCCACACCTCCTACATCATGATGAGTCTTGCTTGCTCAAACCTGCTCGTTGCCTGCACCTGCCTGCCAGTGTCAGCCGTGAAAGTTTTTTATAACACCTGGAAACTAGGCGGCACTGCCTGTCGATTAGTCAGTTTCATTGAAGGTGAATACTGTTTTAACCTCCAGGTTTGGACCATATTGACCTTAAGCTAAAGGATTACTGACCTAAGCCATGAAAAAGCCCTAATAAACTTGAGTTTTAGTGTCATAGTGACCTTGAGTTTTTTGGCCACAATGACCTTGAGTTTTGATTCCAAAATCACCTTGCATTTTTGGGCCAAAATGACCTTAAGTATTGGGGCCAAAATGACTTTGAGTTTTGGGGCCAAAATGGCCTTGAGTTTTATGGGCAAAAAGACCTTGAGTTTTGGTTCCAAAATGACCTTATTGATTTATGGGGCCAAAATGACAATGAGAATTGGGCCAAACTGACCTTGAGTTTCGGGGCCAAACTGACCTTGAGTGTTGGGGCCAAAATGACCTTGATTTATGGGGCCAAACTGACCTTGAGTGTTGGGGCCAAAATGACCTTATTGATTTATGGGGCCAAAATGACCATGAGAATTGGGGCCAAACTGACCTTGAGTTTCGGGGCCAAACTGACCTTGAGTGTTGGGGCCAAAATGACCTTATTGATTTATGGGGCCAAAATGACCATGAGAATTGGGGCCAAACTGACCTTGAGTTTCGTGGCCAAACTGACCTTGAGTATTGGGGCCAAACTGACCTTGAGTGTTGGGGCCAAAATGACCTTGATTTATGGGGCCAAACTGACCTTGAGTTTCGGGGCCAAACTGACCTTGAATGTTGGGGCCAAACTGACCTTGAGTTTCGGGGCCAAAATTATTCTAAGTCTTTTGGCTCTAATAGCCTTGAGATTTAGGGTCATAGTGACCACTGAGCTACAATCACGGGAACATAGTGGCCTAGAGTCCTGAGAACATTATGATTTGATAGAAGGGTGAGTAAGACGAGGTTAACTTGCAAGATGTCGGTATTGACGCATGCGGTAGAGCTGGTGCAAGGAAATGAATGGCTGAATAATGAATGGACCAGACATACAGAAATTATGGCAACTTGTAGGACAAAAAACTTTATAATATAGGGGTGTTGAGTCAAAGGGCAGAAAGAGAGGGATAGAGCGATCTGGCATATTGAATTCTCAGTGAGCAGGTGAGAGCTCAACCAGTAGTAGCAGCAACATCCCACGCGCTAAAACACTCTTAATTAGCGCTTTTCAATCAGCAATTTGCTTTGTTCTGAGCTGCAGAATGCTCTCGTAAAAATTCGAAAATCCCTTCTGTAGTAGCAGTCCGAACTAATAACTGGGGTTCGAGAGCGCGGCCTCGGGTCATTTTGAAGAAGCTAGTAGTCCTTACTGAGCTTCTTTGTAAAGATTTACACGACTGGCGTCATTTCCATGAAAGTCACGTGCTTTGTTAATTGTCAGTTCTAGCAATAAAATACACAGTGTTAACCCATTTTTAAATGACCCCTTCTCTGCTGACAGTGTGCGTGATTCTGCATCCTGACACAGTGTGTGTGTGTGTGTGTGTGTGTGTGTGTTTGTGTGTGTGTGTGTGTGTGTGTTTGTGTGTTTGTGTGTGTGTGTGTGTGTGTGTTTGTGTGATTCTGCATCCTGACACAGTGTGTGCTTGTGTGATTCTGCATCCTGACACAGTGTGTGCTTGTGTGATTCTGCATCCTGACACAGTGTGTGTGTGTGTGTGTGTGTTTGTGTGTGTGTGTGTGTGTGTGTGTGTTTGTGTGATTCTGCATCCTGACACAGTGTGTGTTTGTGTGATTCTGCATCCTGACACAGTGTGTGCTTGTGTGATTCTGCATCCTGACACAGTGTGTGCTTGTGTGATTCTGCATCCTGACACAGTGTGTGCTTGTGTGATTCTGCATCCTGACACAGTGTGTGCTTGTGTGATTCTGCATCCTGACACAGTGTGTGCTTGTGTGATTCTGCATCCTGACACAGTGTGTGTGTGATTCTGCATCCTGACACAGTGTGTGTTTGTGTGTGCGATTCTGCATCCTGACACAGTGTGTGTTTGTGTGATTCTGCATCCTGACACAGTGTGTATGTGTGTGTGTGTGTGTGTGTGATTCTGCATCCTGACACAGTGTGTGTGTGATTCTACATCCTGACACAGTGTGTGTTTGTGTGATTCTGCATCCTGACACAGTGTGTGTGTAATTCTACATCCTGACACAGTGTGTGTGTGTGTGTGTGTGTGTGTGTGATTCTGCATCCTGACACAGTGTGTGTGTGATTCTACATCCTGACACAGTGTGTGTGTGTGTGTGTGTGTGTGATTCTGCATCCTGACACAGTGTGTGTGTAATTCTACATCCTGACACAGTGTGTGTGTGATTCTACATCCTGACACTGTGTGTGTGTGTGTGATTCTGCATCCTGACACAGTGTGTGTGTGATTCTACATCCTGACACAGTGTGTTTGTGTGATTCTGCATCCTGACAGTGTGTGTGTGTGATTCTACATCCTGACACAGTGTGTGTGTGATTCTACATCCTGACACAGTGTGTGTGTGATTCTACATCCTGACACAGTGTGTTTGTGTGATTCTGCATCCTGACAGTGTGTGTGTGATTCTACATCCTGACACAGTGTGTGTGTGTGTGTGTGTGTGTGTGATTCTACATCCTGACACAGTGTGTGTGTGTGTGTGTGTGATTCTGCATCCTGACACAGTGTGTGTGTGTGTGATTCTACATCCTGACACAGTGTGTGTGTGTGTGTGTGTGTGTGATTCTGCATCCTGACACTGTGTGTGTGATTCTGCATCCTGACACAGTGTGTGTTTGTGTGATTCTGCATCCTGACACAGTGTGTGTTTGTGTGATTCTGCATCCTGACACAGTGTGTGTGTGATTCTGCATCCTGACACAGTGTGTGTGTGTGTGTGTGTGTGTGTGTGATTCTGCATCCTGACACAGTGTGTGTGTGTGATTCTACATCCTGACACAGTGTGTGTGTGTGTGTGCGTGTGTGATTCTGCATCCTGACACTGTGTGTGTGATTCTGCATCCTGACACAGTGTGTGTGTGTGATTCTACATCCTGACACAGTGTGTGTGTGTGTGTGTGTGTGATTCTGCATCCTGACACTGTGTGTGTGATTCTGCATCCTGACACAGTGTGTGCTTGTGTGATTCTGCATCCTGACACAGTGTGTGTTTGTGTGATTCTGCATCCTGACACAGTGTGTGTTTGTGTGATTCTGCATCCTGACACAGTGTGTGCTTGTGTGATTCTGCATCCTGACACAGTGTGTGTGTGATTCTGCATCCTGACACAGTGTGTGTTTGTGTGTGTGATTCTGCATCCTGACACAGTGTGTGTTTGTGTGATTCTGCATCCTGACACAGTGTGTGTGTGTGTGTGTGTGTGTGTGTGTGTGTGTGTGATTCTGCATCCTGACACAGTGTGTGTGATTCTACATCCTGACACAGTGTGTGATTCTACATCCTGACACTGTGTGTGTGTGTGTGTGATTCTGCATCCTGACACAGTGTGTGTGTGATTCTACATCCTGACACAGTGTGTGTTTGTGTGATTCTGCATCCTGACAGTGTGTGTGTGATTCTACATCCTGACACAGTGTGTGTGTGATTCTACATCCTGACACAGTGTGTGTGTGATTCTACATCCTGACACAGTGTGTGTGTGTGTGATTCTGCATCCTGACACAGTGTGTGTGTGATTCTACATCCTGACACAGTGTGTGTTTGTGTGATTCTGCATCCTGACACAGTGTGTGCGTGATTCTACATCCTGACACTGTGTGTGTGTGTGTGTGTGTGATTCTGCATCCTGACACAGTGTGTGTGTGTGATTCTACATCCTGACACAGTGTGTGTTTGTGTGATTCTGCATCCTGACAGTGTGTGTGTGATTCTACATCCTGACACAGTGTGTGTGTGTGTGTGTGTGTGTGTGTGTGTGTGTGTGTGTGTGTGATTCTGCATCCTGACACAGTGTGTGTGTGATTCTACATCCTGACACAGTGTGTGTGTGATTCTACATCCTGACACAGTGTGTTTGTGTGATTCTGCATCCTGACAGTGTGTGTGTGATTCTACATCCTGACACAGTGTGTGTGTGTGTGTGTGTGTGTGTGTGTGATTCTACATCCTGACACAGTGTGTGTGTGTGTGTGATTCTGCATCCTGACACAGTGTGTGTGTGTGATTCTACATCCTGACACAGTGTGTGTGATTCTGCATCCTGACACAGTGTGTGTGTGTGATTCTACATCCTGACACTGTGTGTGTGATTCTGCATCCTGACACAGTGTGTGTGATTCTGCATCCTGACAAAGTGTGTGTGTGTGTGTGTGTGTGTGATTCTGCATCCTGACACAGTGTGAATCTCGGTTGGGATTCTGCACCCTGACTTTTTGGGATTCTGCACCCTGACTGTACAGGATTCTGCATCTTGACAATGCGTGGGAGATTCGACTTCTTGAAGTTTGGGATATTCCTCATCCCCACAGCTCCGCTTAGCGCATATTTTTTGTGCATATTTTAACAGCCTTAACTATTGGCCGCAAGAGAATTGAAGAGAAGATCGAAGCTCCCTAAGGCAGGGGTGAGTGCTTCGAGATCCCTTCTTCCGCTGTTAGAAAAGGGGAAACTATTCCCTATCAGACAGAAACGCGGAGGAAGGAAATCCCGCTGATTGGGGATGCGGCGGTGTCGGGTTGGAGCGATATAAGCAGCCAGGGGTCAGGCTGATCAAATTGGAAGTTCATCATAGATAAGAAGTAATTTCTCGGTTCAGCGGCAGAGGGAGAGATCTGAGCTGACGGCTGAAGACCGTCCGCAGCTCAGGAATTCCGTCTCAGGGCATATTGAGCTGCAGGTTGAGGAGTAGGGGGAGAGCAAAGTTCGTGTCTGAGTGGTCAGACAGTGTTTGCTTCCCTTGAGAATGGAAGCGATTAGCTGCTCGACTTTCTTATATCATATCAAAAACTTCCCAGGCAATATGGCAATATGGCAACTCGTACAGTCCAATTGACATGCTTTATTACTACTTGCTATTAAGTAGCTTGAATTCTCAAAACTGTGCACAATTTACCTTAGAGATTGGCCCTTGTCCATCTAATAGACATCTGCTTAGAGTCATGGACTACTTAAAAAAATCCTTGGCCAAAATCACGGAGCAAACATAATCCCCCCCCCAACTGACTCCGCAGGCCTGGCCCTGTGCGTTAACAGTTTCTCCCTGGCGTCCATTGCAATTTTGCGCGCCCGTCAGAGCGCCACTACAGCGGCGCCGCCGCCGGACCAGGTGAGCAACAACTCCAACCTGCGCCGGGTGGTGGCAGCCACGTGGCTTGGCGCCCTGCTGGTCTCCACGCCAGCCCTGTTCGCCTTCAGTCTGCAGCCGGTGAACATGCCGGTAGGAGGTGACGGCCGCGGCAACTCGTCCCGCAGCCAAGACGTTCACTACGTGTGCTCGGAGGATCGCAGCAACCCGGTGGGGCAGAAGGCCTACTCAGCCTACTTCCTAGTGCTGCTGTTCCTGTCTCCCTGCGTGGTGCTGGCTTTCTCATACGGCGTCACCGCTCGATTCTTGTCCAGACAGTTCGGCCGCTTGACCGGCCGCCGGCTGCAGGCGGCGACGTCTCTCGGACAAGCGACCGCCGCGCTGGAGGAACAGCCAGAAGAGCTCCAGGAGCAGCAGCCACGCCTGGCCCTGACCAACCAGACTTCCGTAGCATCTGGCGGGCCGCTGAATCGGCAGCACCGGCAGACGCGCCGGCTGCACCGTCGGACGGTGAAAACTCTCGCCGTACTAGTGGCTGTCTTCATCGTGTGCTGGTTCCCCAAAGATCTGATCATTCTGTTGCAGGATTTTGTGCTGGAAAACCGTGGCGTGGACGCCGTGAGCCCCCTGATAGAGATTTACCCGTACAGTCAGGCCCTGATCTACCTGCACAGCGCTCTCTGCCCGTTCCTGTACTGGTGCCTCAGCCGTGTGTTTCAGCACTACGTCAGAAAGGCATTCTCCAGGCAGCAGCCAGAGCAGCGCCAATAGTTATGAAACTGCGGCCTAAGCTGCTCTCAATGCTCTGTGATTGATGATCTTCTCGAAGCCACTTTTCTGAACTCGAAAAATAAAAGGCTTTTTTTCTCTCTCCAAAGTTCGGCACGCCCCCTTGGCTTAGCTGGCACTCGGTGAGACTTATTTAGGCTTTTAGCACTCGCTCGCCTCAGCTTGTTTTATTTTCTGCAATAAAAAGCACACTTTGTACTGCATAACACTACCGGCAGGAATACCAGACAATTCCCCCTTCACAGTTTTTGCAGAACACGGACTAACTTTTTATTGCTCACCTTCTCAAACAAGAATCAAGTCGCCAGCCCCCCGGACCGTCGAGATATTCGACGATTCTGCCAGAAGGTCGGATTTTTCCCATTAATGCTAATGTACTGCGCCCCAGTGCAGCCTTGCCAAGCCTCCAAATTACATCAGCACGTCGACCGCATGTGTCTGCATCAGCTCTGACTTCGTTGGTCACTGGCCTTCACCCAGATGGAGCTTCTGGACCTTCAACAGGTGGCACCAGGAAACTATGGACACCCTGTTGCAAATTTCTCTAGTTTCGCTGATCAAGCCTCGACAGCGGGCAAACCTCAACTGCTGGACATCCTCAGCTGGTCTCTCAGGCACTCCGTCATCACCCCAACGCCGTCGGCACCTTCAACAGGTGGCATCAGGTCACTGTGGCCACCCGAGTGAGATTTTTTATCATACCCTTAGCATTTTTGGAGCTCTAAACTTATTTTAAGCTCCAAGATGGCTGAAATGCTGGCCACTGGCGTTTCACGCGCAGCAAAAAGAATGTCTGGGCTGGGGGGAATTCCATCAGCAATTCAAGCCCCCCCCGCCTGGTAGTTCTACTGTTAATAAAAGTTTAGTTTCCTTGCATCATATGATAACCGGCTGATTTGACTCGCTTTATTTTTACTACATAAAAGAACACAGAAAGCAGAAAACTAAACAAAAAAGTAACGGCATGGAAGCCGCAAGCCAGAATCCCAATGTAATCTTTAGTTCTGGAGGAATTCTTAAGTGCAGTGTAGTTAAAGTACAGAATTTTGGCTAATGTAAAGGGAGTAGTTTTTCCTTAGAGAATGTAGGTTTGATGTACAGGATGTAGGTTTCATGTACAGAATGTAGGTTCCATGTACAGGCTGTAGGTTTCATGTACAGAATGTAGGTTTCAAGTACGGGCTGTAGGTTTCATGCATAGAATGTAGATTTCATGTACAGGATGTATTTTTCTTGTACAGAATGTATTTTTCATGTACAGAATGGAGGTTCACGTTGAGAATGTTAATGTTTCATCTACACAATGTAAGTTTGATGTACAGAATTTAGGTTTCATGTAACAGAATTCTCTAAGGTTTACGCGACATTAAAAGTGGCGCTTTACTTGTACACTAACTTTCAAAGCATACCACTTTAAGTAGCATAGTGTTGAATGTGCGGCTACGTTTGAATTACAGCCGAAAAGTATGTCGTATACGCTTGTATTTGCGTTTCAACAAGCAGAACTCTTAGTCTGCATACTAAAAGAGCACTTTATTGCGCGCATACCAGCCGAGCCTAGATCGATCCACTTTTCCTTTTAGAAGAGAAAAAGAGACGGGGATTGATCCTTGGTCCGGAACAAACAGGGGGTTCACTGATTTACTGACCAAGCACTGCGCTAGGCAATACTTTAATAATATATCTATGGAGAGAGACAGAGGTGCAAAGCGCTTTCAGTGCGCTCACACACAGTAAGCAAATTTTTCTTTCCTCGATTCAGCACGCTTCGAAGCATTCGTGCCTTAAATTCGAGGTTTTTTTATAATTCAATTCGCAAGCCCAGGGTCCCTTCCGGTCGGATCAAATGAAAATATTTAAAAGCTGGCTTGCCGCTCGAGTATAAAGCCAATTGTGGAACTCTCCATTTTTCTGGCAATATCTGGCCGCGTCTTTTCCCCTCTGTGCTTCTTTCTCTCTCTCTTGTTTCTGAGTTCTGCTCTCTCATTTTTAGTCCCTCCCCAACCCCGTGAGTGAATGGAATTGTTTCAGCTTTGCTTCGGCAGCTCCAAGCAACAGCTGGGTTCGTTGCGGTCACTCCCTGTGCGCCACTGAGAGGGGGGAGGGAACCACGGGTGCAGGCAGGCCTTTGCGGTATCCCCACCTTCTGCGAACCCCCCCCCCACTTCTCCGAGGCCAATCAGCAAACTTTCTTTGTCAGTCACTCACTGAGCTGCCCTCGCCCTCACCCCCGCCTCCGATCCCCCCGAGCTGCCGTTTTTCCTTCCAGCTTTATAAAACGCGACACCCCCCTCGTAAAAACGTGGAGGCGAACAAAGTGGCGGGTGACGGACACAACTGGGCGGCAACCCCTCGATCCTGGTTGAGCGAGCGGCCGAGTGTTGAAATTCAGCGACAAGCCGAGCCAGAGCAACGATGAAGACTGACAGCCGAGTCTGGGAGGACGCTCGTCAAAGTGAGTTCGGTTCTCGCAGCCCCCTCCCGCACAACACCGGAAAGAGGCTGTCGATCCCAAAGCAAAAATAACAGTACAGTCCAGAGCAATTCCGCTGTACTCATCCCCTTACTCATAGCGGCACAAAAGGAGCTGACGGACTCAAAATATGCTATACGACGTAAAAAAGTAGTTGAGAGCACTTTATCTTCTTTAGCCTCTAATCCTACCAGCTTGCAGACGCTGTCTGGCAAGGAGAGAGAGGGGGAGAACATGCGCAGCACTAGAAGAAGTCAGAGAAGGGATGAGCGCAGGAGAAAGCAGAATTGATTAACTTCAGGCCAAGAAAAACCGGCTGCTGCAGCTATCCATCAGCCTTTGTTGGCGATCGCTCAACTTTCTTTCATTTTCTCTCCCTCCATTTTTTAGCTCTTCATCTTCCTTTCCTTCTAAAAGCACAGGGGTCTGTATCCAAGTATGAAATACTTCTTTATGGACTGGCCCGGAAGTCCCTTTGTTTTATTTCTCTGATATTCTTAGTGCCAATGGACGGGTCAGCTCAGCGTTAAATGCATCTGACTCTCGCATGGCGCCTACACTTGCATGGTTAAAAATAGCTAACAATGGGAAAATATCACTTCTGAATGCGGCTTAGTCGAACGTCTAATGGCCCTGGCGCTGAAATGCCCGTAATTAGCAAATTCAGCCGCAGACTGATAGCTCGATGCGTCAACTCCTAGTGTTTAAGCTCACCGTAAATTGCCCAAGTCCTGCTTGCAGGTCTGAGGATACAAGCGTATGGGATTGGGAAACTCCATTTGGGTCAGCGACAGCTGGCAGAATGGGGGGGGGGTGATCTTCTGAACTCTGTGAATTGGAACCAAATCAAATTAAAGTTTTACCATAGATGTTAAAACTCTCAAATCGCTCCGTCCCCTCTCTCCCTCTGCCTCTCCTTCTCCCTTGTCCCCTCTCTCTATTTCCCTCTCGCCCTCCCTCAATCTCTTTCTGTCCCCTCTCTCTATTACCCTCTCGCCCTCCCTCAATCTCTTTCTATCCTCTCTCTCTCTATTACCCTCTCGCCCTCCCTCAATCTCTTTCTGTCCCCTCTCTCTATTACCCTCTCGCCCTCCCTCAATCTCTTTCTGTCCCCTCTCTCTATTACCCTCTCGCCCTCCCTCAATCTCTTTCTGTCCCCTCTCTCTATTCCCTCTCGCCCTCCCTCAATCTCTTTCTGTCCCCTCTCTCTATTACCCTCTCGCCCTCCCTCAATCTCTTTCTGTCCCCTCTCTCTATTCCCTCTCGCCCTCCCTCAATCTCTTTCTGTCCCCTCTCTCTATTCCCTCTCGCCCTCCCTCAATCTCTTTCTGTCCCCTCTCTCTATTACCCTCTCGCCCTCCCTCAATCTCTTTCTGTCCCCTCTCTCTATTCCCTCTCGCCCTCCCTCAATCTCTTTCTGTCCCCTCTCTCTATTACCCTCTCGCCCTCCCTCAATCTCTTTCTGTCCCCTCTCTCTATTACCCTCTCGCCCTCCCTCAATCTCTTTCTGTCCCCTCTCTCTATTACCCTCTCGCCCTCCCTCAATCTCTTTCTGTCCCCTCTCTCTATTACCCTCTCGCCCTCCCTCAATCTCTTTCTGTCCCCTCTCTCTATTACCCTCTCGCCCTCCCTCAATCTCTTTCTGTCCCCTCTCTCTATTACCCTCTCGCCCTCCCTCAATCTCTTTCTGTCCCCTCTCTCTATTTCCCTCTCGCCCTCCCTCAATCTCTTTCTATCCTCTCTCTCTATTCCCTCTCGCCCTCCCTCAATCTCTTTCTGTCCCCTCTCTCTATTCCCTCTCGCCCTCCCTCAATCTCTTTCTGTCCCCTCTCTCTATTACCCTCTCGCCCTCCCTCAATCTCTTTCTGTCCCCTCTCTCTATTACCCTCTCGCCCTCCCTCAATCTCTTTCTGTCCCCTCTCTCTATTTCCCTCTCGCCCTCCCTCAATCTCTTTCTGTCCCCTCTCTCTATTTCCCTCTCGCCCTCCCTCAATCTCTTTCTATCCTCTCTCTCTATTACCCTCTCACCCTCCCTCAATCTCTTTCTGTCCCCTCTCTCTATTACCCTCTCGCCCTCCCTCAATCTCTTTCTGTCCCCTCTCTCTATTACCCTCTCGCCCTCCCTCAATCTCTTTCTATCCTCTCTCTCTAATACCCTCTCGCCCTCCCTCAATCTCTTTCTGTCCCCTCTCTCTATTACCCTCTCGCCCTCCCTCAATCTCTTTCTGTCCCCTCTCTCTATTACCCTCTCACCCTCCCTCAATCTCTCCCAGCCTTCCTCCCAGTTTATCTTCCTCTTTCTGTCTTCTTGTCTCGCCTTCTCGCCCCCTCTCTCCCATCCTTCTCTATTCCGTCATTTTGCATCTACCAAGCCTCTATGCTAGTCTTATTACGCTCGCATATAATTAATTTTCTCCACGCCCCTATCTTTTTCTGCTTAAACATCAGCTCATTTTTTCCAATCACTGCAGTGCAATGCTTGTACCGGCCTTCACTCTCTTCCCTCTTCTGCCTTGATTCTTTTCAATTTTCCTATCTTAGATCTTATTGAATTATTGTTTATTTGAATTCATCTGACCTGGTCCACTGATTCAGTGCAATCCTTCCACACAGTGTGACTCAATTGTGGTGGTTTCTTAGCAGTCTGTTTAATAAAGCTTGTAGCCTGGTGCTTTGAGCGTCTGACTCACCACTTGAAGGTCGGGGGTTCGATTCCCGATCCACTTGGAGCAATTTGTGTCCAATGACAACTCAAGTAACATATATACTCGTATAGGACGCTACACTCGAACTCTATGGCAAATGTTTTGAAGGCAACTTTTCGCCGAAAAATACACTACAGAGATAGGAGGTTTTAATTTTTGAGCACAAAAATTGTTTTTGCTTTTGACAGGAGGCAGATCCAGTGTTCATCTTTTGATATGTTATGCCTTTCTTATTGCTCTATAAGTGACAGACCAATTTGACATGAAAAATCGATTAATGCGTCGTTATAGCAGCATGTGAGGCACAAAATAGTGTGATTAGGACTTTCTCTGACACTGTTAAGAGACTCAATCACTGTTTTAGTGTTGAAAATCGTGAAATTTCCTTTCTCCGTAGTGTATTTTTCCGGTGAAACCTGCCTTTAAAACTATTTCTGAACGAAAAGCTTTATGAATATCGATAGAGCAATAAGAAAGGCTCAACATATCAAAAGATGAACATTGGATCTGCCTCCTATCAAAAGCAATGTGCTGAAAAAATTAAAACCTCCTATCTCTGTAGTGTATTTTTCGGCGAAAAGTTGCCTTCAAAACATTTACCATGGATTTCGAGTGTTGCGTCCTTCTACTTAAGTTGTCTTTGCTTGTGTCCTTGACAAGACACTTAACTCTGCATTGCTTCAGTTCACCCAGCTGTAAAATGGGTGCCAGCATTAGCTGGGGTAATTGAGGGTGTGTGTGGCGACCCCCCAGTCCTTGGACTGAACAGCCGTACGCAGCCTTCAGATGCGCCGCGCAATAGCTGCGGCTGAGCTGTCGGTTGCACATCTGCCCATTAGTGCAGGTGTAATCAATTATTATAACAACCCATACCTCACAGTTAATTAGGCACACGATCGCACAGACTTTCTCAGCTTTAGACATGTACATGTACATTTGTAAGCTCTCTGCGCTTTGGGAGTTTAACGCGTGAAGTCGGACCCGATTATAGCTTTATTACTGTATACTATACAAGCACGTACGGATGAGCGATCAGCTGGCTGCACCGAGGGCGGGGTGACGTCACGTGATTGATAGATTTTTACGCTGCGACAGCCAGGCTCCCTGAAGGCCACAGGCGAGAGGCCTTCCAAACTGTCGATGACAGCACCTGGCGGAGCGGGGATGTTTTTGAAGGAGCAATCGGAATGCCATCGAGGGTTGCCGCTGAAATGAGGGAAGGAGAGGGCGAAGGCAGACGAGCACTTCACGGGAATCGGTGGGCACAGACGGAGGCAAACTGTTGGACGGGCGGCCTGTGGGAAGCCGCTCCCCCCTCCTTAGTTCTGCATGTCCCCCAGTCGAGGATATGGTGGGAGAAGGAGCGCGGGAAGTTTGCCGGCTTTGGCCTCTTCTTCTTTTACTGGTTTTCCCCCTACTGCTTTCGCATAGCAGCGTCTTGTCTTGGGGAGGTGGGGATGGGGGGCGAATACACACCGACAGCACTTGACAGGCGGCGGCAGAGGGCGACTGTCAGTTCCCATATTTGTCCCGCATCGCTTGCAGCCTCCCTAACCCGCCATCCTCCTCTTATCTCCCAGGCATGCGGTTAAGAGTGCGCGTGTGTATACCCTGCCGAACGAAACGTTCCCCTACTGTCCACAAAGGCCTTCTCCCCATCATATCCGCTCCAAGGTGCGTCTTCTGTCTGTGCGCAGGCTTCACTTTTTACGGCCGCAAAATTGGCAGCTTTTATATTGTAGAAAAAATCCACTTTGCTAGTTAATGCCAGCCCTATAAGCTGCGGTTGCTACTGTTCAGTAGTATCACTCGAGTCCCATTGAAAGACGAATTTATAGTATAGAAATTTATGTAATTGATACAGAACCATGAAGAAATACATTGAACAGGTTGCAATGGAAATGGGCACTATGAACAGGATTTAATGTACATTGAACAGGTTACAGTGGACAATAGACACTATGAACAGGATCTGAATGTACATTGAACAGGTTACAGTGGACAATAGACACTATGAACAGGATCTGACTGTACATTGAACAGCGTTGCAGTGGACAATAGACACTATGAACAGGATTCGATGTACATTGAACAGGGTGCAGTGGACAATAGACACTATGAACAGGATCTGATGTACATTGAACAGGTTGCAGTGGACAATGGACAGTATGAACAGGATCTGATGTACATTGAACAGGTTACAGTGGACAATGGACACTATGAACAGGATCTGAATGTACATTGAACAGGTTACAGTGGACAATGGACACTATGAACAGGATCTGATGTACATTGAACAGGTTACAGTGGACAATGGACAATATGAACAGGATCCGATGTACATTGAACAGCGTTGCAGTGAACAATGATGCAATGTACATTTTATAGTTTACAATCTACAATGGGCCTACATGTATACAGTGTCCAGTATAGGCAATAAAGCAATTTTAATGGGATTGCTGGAATTGATTCCAAAAATAAATTAGAAATTTATTAGAAATTTATTAGAAAAATAAATTATTTTTTTCATTACTAAGCCTCCTCTCCTACTGACAGTAATCTGCTTCAAAAATTAAGATCAGTTAGAATGAATTGTTCCACTCAAAACTGCATAGATATCAAATACTTTTATCAGTTAAAGTTTGCCAAAAATGAATCGATTATAAAAATGCGGAAACAAGGAAAGAAACCTTAAGGCCAGATTGATAGCAATGCTATCAGTCAGACACGAAGCAGATAATAAAACTAAGTCCCCCCACAGCAGCAGCAGAAATTGCTATGAGGAAGGAAGCAGCGTGGAAAAATAAGGGGTGTGGGACAGCAGAGAGAGAGGGAGAGAGGCAGAGGGAAATGAGCGCCAGGCTCCATGGATTGGATCAGGCGGGCAAGGGGTTTTTGGACTTCAAGCAAAGTTGAGGCTGGCAGGCAAAGGCAGGCCAAGTTCTTACGCCACCTCAGCCTCTCCCCCCCCCACCCAGAAGAAGAACGGGAGCAAAAAAGCGAGGCAACGGCTGAGAGAGGGTGTCATTAAAACAATAATTGAAGTCCCAGCTCTGGTGACTGCCAAATACTTTTGTCTTTCTTTGGCCAACTCAAAAGCCAAAAAATAAAAAGCCAAAACCGGCAGTTTAGTAGCGTCTGCATCCCAAAATCTGTGTCAGCAAGAATCCCATTTGGCTGAGAGTCCCTCGGGGTGATGAAGACGGCAGCCGCCGCAGTGGCCGCCGCG
>NIVC01003123.1:27500-77023 GCA_002269645.1 Macrostomum lignano
AGAGGGGAGAGTAGACGAGGGAAGAGAGATGGGATAGCTGATGTGAACAGCTGTTTTAAGATCCCAGGATTTTTAAGTTAAATCGGGAATAAAGATCCGCTTAAGCTTTCTTAAGAAGCGCAACCGACAAATCCAGGATTAGCGAGAATTAAAAGCACAAAGGTGTCAAAAGTTGACGAAAGACCAAGGGAAAAGTTAATGGGATCATTATTTACACAGGGGGGGGGCGCTAGTGGGCCTAAACAGAAGGCTGACAAATGGTGCAGAAATTCGGGAAAAGTGTCGATAAAAGAATTAGTAAAGGCCGCAGTGGGCTAGCTGGGCTTGACACCATATATATATATATAAGCTTCATTTGCCCGCTCCCTCCTACCACTGTGTTGCGGCGGCTGTCAGTAATAAAATAAGCATCGCATTCAGGCAGTAATGACCCCGGGCGAATGGACCAGCGAGGGAGAGTGTGTGTGTGTGTGTGGGGGGGGGCAAGAGTGGCGTGAGCTGAGAGGCTCTCTGTCAATTTATCGGGCACTTTGCTAAAATGCAAAATAGCAGCTCGTATAGCAGCTTATTTGACTGTGGAAAATTTTGCTCGCGCTTGAGGTCACAGTTGCTATGCGGAAGACGGAAGAATACGGGTTTGAATGCGTGAATGAGAAAGGATAAGTCTCAGGGGAGATTCGGGAGAGAGAACAAGTCTCAGGGGAGATTCTCCAGAGCGGAAAAGTTCCTACTGCGATTCCCTAAAATTCAGTTCCGGCTACCCTGATGCATGCACGCTGCCCGAGCGCTATCCAGGTAAAGAAGAAGCAGATACGCAGGTAGGCGGCCTGTCCTTGTTAGCCAGACACGCGCAGGGCCTCTCAGCTTTTTAACCAACGAAGGCATTCCGATGCGTTCGAACTGAAGCGAACGCAGTCTGTTATGTCTTGCACTTCATTTTTTGCGAGCGAGAAAGCAAACAGAATTGCTGCATTCTTGTCTGCTTTCAGTTTCTGGCGCAACTGTCCATCCGTGGCGATTAGAAACCGGTGGGCGGGACCATGGATAACTAAAATTAGCTATCTGGATTGGAAACTTATTGCTGAAATTTAAATTCATCGAAGATGTTAAAGATACAATCAGATACAATGAGAAAAATCTGCTCAATGTTTTTCATTGAAAAGGATATTTCAACCTGAAGTAAAGATGTGTGTCCGTAGATTCCAAAGCAGAGATGTGTGTCCGTAGATTCCAGAGCAGAGATGGGTGTCCATGGGAGACTCCAGAGCAGAGATGGGTGTCCATGGGAGATTCCAGAGCAGAGATGGGTGTCCATGGGAGACTCCAGAGCAGAGATGGGTGTCCATGGGAGATTCCAGAGCAGAGATGGGTGTCCATGGGAGATTCCAGAGCAGAGATGGGTGTCCATAGTGGAGATGGGTGTCCATGGGAGATTCCAGAGCAGAGATGGGTGTCCATAGTGGAGATGGGTGTCCATGGGAGATTCCAGAGCAGAGATGGGTGTCCATGGGAGATTCCAAAGTAGAGATGGGTGTCCATGGGAGATTCCAGAGCAGAGATGGGTGTCCATGGGAGATTCCAGAGCAGAGATGGGTGTCCATGGGAGATTCCAGAGCAGAGATGGGTGTCCATGGGAGATTCCAGAGCAGAGATGGGTGTCCATGGGAGATTCCAGAGCAGAGATGGGTGTCCATGGGAGATTCCAGAGCAGAGATGGGTGTCCATAGGGAGATTCCAGAGCAGAGATTGGTGTCCATAGGGAGATTCCAGAGCAGAGATTGGTGTCCATAGGGAGATTCCAGAGCAGAGATTGGTGTCCATAGTGGAGATGGGTGTCCATGGGAGATTCCAGAGCAGAGATTGGTGTCCATAGGGAGACTCCAGAGCAGAGATGGGTGTCCATAGTGGAGATGGGTGTCCATGGGAGATTCCAGAGCAGAGATTGGTGTCCATAGGGAGACTCCAGAGCAGAGATGGGTGTCCATAGTGGAGATGGGTGTCCATGGGAGATTCCAGAGCAGAGATTGGTGTCCATAGGGAGACTCCAGAGCAGAGATGGGTGTCCATAGTGGAGATGGGTGTCCATAGTGGAGATGGGTGTCCATAGTGGAGATGGGTGTCCATGGGAGACTCCAGAGCAGAGGGCAGCCCATCCAGATGCTCTATCTAGAGCCCCGTGGCAGGACTTTCGCATGAAAAGAGAGAGTGGGAAGTCAGAGTGAATGAGAGAGGAGTCAGCAGTGACGGGGCCTGACCCTTGCCTGGGTATCCCTATGATCCTCTGCGCAGCTCCAGCTAAATCAGATTTCTGCTGCTTGATAAAATGGAAAATAGCTAAAGGAGAGAAAGATGAAGAGAGAGAGTTCTGGAGCCTGTGGCCAACACCCTGGGCCGAGATTTTCCCAAGAATTCCCCGCCTCCACCTTCCATTCCCCATTCGTTATTCGCCTCCCCAGCAAGCCTTGCTCCGCTGGGATTTCTGGCGAATGTTCATCTGCGTCTCCGCCCCGCAGTGTAGTGTTTACCGTTAGGCGCTAATCTTCTCTCCCCCTCTCTGATTTCCAATCTCGGCTTGAGTCACCCTGCGCTTTGCAATGAAACTCGGCAGGTGGATCCGCCTCTGTCCTTTTCTCTACTGCTAATCTATCTAAAGGCGAAATCGCCTCGCTTCTGGTTTCTGCCCAGTTTTCTGCCCCCCCCCTCCAGGCCCGGAAGCCGGGGCGGTTCGGTGGCGGGACAGGCGGCCGCCTCTCCAGCGTAAATTCGATCTGTTTTGGCCGCTGCCGGCCCACCCGCCGCCTGTCGAGCAGCAGCCTCGAGGCAGGAATTGATTTTTTTCTCTTCTAGAAGAAGTCTAGGCCCGGCGTCTCTTCTAGAAATGTTGTGCAGCTTATTGACCTATTCAGAAATGCTCCATATTTTGCACTTGGCTCATCGATTTGCACTTGATCTGGCCAACAGCAGGTAGCGGCGCTGGGGCTGCAAACAAGCGACAATGAGGACCACTTGCACTATTGCTGGGAATATAGGGAGCGGGGGGACTTTGGGAAGGAGGAGGTGCGACCCCATGCGCTTAGCGAATTTGCCTGATTTCGCTATAGTTTGTCTTCGGTTAGCTCTGCAATCTGCTTGCTTGCTTCACTAGCTCAATATCGAACTTCGAAGAGAGGGAGAAGAGAGGGAGAAGAGAGGTAGAAGAGAGGGTGAAGAGAGGGAGAAGAGAGGGAGAAGAGAGGGAGAAGAGAGGTAGAAGAGAGGGTGAAGAGAGGGAGAAGAGAGGGAGAAGAGAGGTAGAAGAGAGGGAGAAGAGAGGGAGAAGAGAGGGAGAAGAGAGGGAGAAGAGAGGGAGAAGAGAGGGAGAAGAGAGGGAGAAGAGAGGGAGAAGAGAGGGAGAAGAGAGGTAGAAGAGAGGGAGAAGAGAGGGAGAAGAGAGGGAGAAGAGAGGGAGAAGAGAGGTAGAAGAGAGGGAGAAGAGAGGGAGAAGAGAGGGAGAAGAGAGGGAGAAGAGAGGGAGAAGAGAGGGAGAAGAGAGGGAGAAGAGAGGGAGAAGAGAGGGCTTAAAGCAGGAATCGGCAAACTTTTTTGCCTCAAGGGCCATATAAAAAATCCAACTCATGGCTGCGTGCCAGGTGATAGAGGAAAGGAGAGAGAATAGAAGATGAGAGGCGAGAAGAGAGGCGAGAGATGGAATGAGAGAAGAGCTATGTTGTGGGATAAGAGGAGAGTAGAAGGGAGAGAGGGGAGGGGAAATGAAAGGAGAAGAGGGAGAGAGGAGAGAAGAAAAGAGGAAAAGAGAGGGAGAGAGGAGATGGGAAAGAACAAGAGAGGATAGGGAAGAGAGGAGAGGAGTGAAGAGAAACTTAAGCGGGCCGGATTGCTAGTGTGAAGTTTCAAAAGACCTGAGGGCAGGAGAGAGAGGCCTCGCGGTCCGGACTTTACCGACCCCTGGCTTAAAGGGACTTTAGGGGGGGGGGGATGAGTTAGAGGGGGATATGATAGAGAGAACAGAAAGGAGAATGGAGTGAGAGGAGATGAAAGACAGGAGACGGGAGCCAGGAGAAACGGTACGGGAGACAGGGGACAGGGGACAGGGGACAGGAGACAGGTTAGACAGCGGAAGGAGAGTGGAGTGAGAGGAGACAGGAGAAAGGAGGGGAAGAGAGGTGAGAGGAGGCAGAGGCGACAGAACAGGAGAGTGAGAAAGACAGAGAGAGACAGCAAGGACAAGAGAGAAAGCGCAGAGCTCGCAGCGCAATTATTGCTAGTAAACTAGGTTCCGCACAGCCGCAAGCAGCCGTGGGAAGCTCCCATCAATTATTCCCCAAAGATAAATGCAGGGATAATTCCGCCCTCTCCAAAAAGAATTCTGCAGTCAGTATAAGAGGATGGAGAGTCGTGTCTTTAAAAATGCCACCATATACAGAAGCCAGAAGTCCCGGCCCAGCTTGTCCCAGTGGCCAACTGTTTATTACGAGATGAAATAAATCCGGTCTCCCACGGACTTATGGCGCAGAAGTGCAACGCATGTAATAAGAAAGATAGACAGGGGTTGCTAGTTGGAGATGAGCGAAGGAGCTCCGGCAGTTTGTGGACCGATTCGGCGGCATGGATACATAACATATAACTTTGATGAGAACCCGGGGAAATGAGAGCGGAGCCCAGCGTCACCGGGCATTCCGGACTGGAAACTCACTCGAGCCAGAGGAAATCTTCTTATCTCGATGCCAATGCTCTTTACCTACTAGTGCGGAGGCACCTCCTGCCTTATCCCATCGACTTCCCTCCCATCCGAAAAAACTTCACTTGCCCGGATCCCCTTGGACAGGCCGCCCCGCCTCGCCCAGCCTATTTTTCTCTCTTCAGCTTGGCAAGCAATCGCAGCTGCTTGTGAATCCCTGGAGTCCTCATCGGTTTGCGTTCCCGGTTCCCCCCTCTCTCTCTCTCTGTTTTACTGGACGATTTGGCTCACGGACTCAACTGATTCAGAGCAGAGCAAAAGAGGGTGAGTGCGGCTGATATTCGGGAGAGAAACTTGTGCTCCAATCTGCATTGCAACTCGAAGTCCGACTTCTTAATTTGAGCTTAGCAGGGACTGGAACTACTAAAGAGTATACTCAGCAACATTGAAAAGCCGCCACTCCATGCGCCAGTGAGCAATTTCTCTTGGACTATTCTGAAATAAAAGATACGAGAAAACTGATCGGGGTAGCTTTAATCCGTCCAACCCTCGCACACCGCTCCCCCCACTTCATTCCTCAACTCAAGTCCGCCGAGGCGTCGCTAAGTTGCGTCACTCGCAAAGATTGAGAGACTGACAGAAGACGGAATCTTCTGTGATGGTGACTTTCCGATATTGCTGAGTATACATTTCTGCTGCAGAATGGAGGCGCTAAATATTGGAACTCCAGCACCTTTTTCGGTACAGTAACTAGCAAAACACACTTGCCACTCCAAGTCACAGTACATCACTACAACATTAAATCAGTATACCATATTTTTGTTAGACTATAGAGGCAGAGGGACTGTGTGCACTCTGGCGCACTTTAAGCGAAATTGTCACACAACCGGCGAGAGGCATTACTGCCCATTCCGCCGACTCCTCTGAGCAGTCATACGCACAGGCACACACTCACACAGGAGTGTACAGCGGTCCTAACTTTATTTATCGATAGGCATGTACACTTCACTGTGCCTTGGGGGTTGGCACGAGCAGAGCCAAGCCGAGATTCCAATTTAGCCCCAAATTAATGCGACTGCACTGGGAATCGAGCCTGGGCCGCTGGCACATCGGATCGCCGCGCTAGACCGCTGGGCTACGGCCCCCATCATGCCAATACATCACTGCATCATTACATCGCTACAGAATTATGAGCTACATCATTACACCATTAGCCCATTGCATCGTTTCATCAATATACTTTGTTAAATAAAGTATAGTTTTTTCAGAGCATTGTGGGTATACTAATTAGCACAGAAACAAAAACGGATTCCTCATCCCAGCCTTCATCTCAGCTCTGTCTTGAGTTCTGCTGCAAGCCTGCAAGCCACCATCAACGCTGGAAAGAAAAGCGGCTGGACAAGAGCTAGACTCGGCTCTGAGCCCCATCAATCAAGGCCAATGCTTAGATATACAGCTCTGGTCATCTCCCACCTATCCGGTATCAACTCTGCTACAAGAGGCGCACGCAGGGCTGAAGCAAAGCATTTCCCCCTTCTTTCTCTTTAATGCTTTCTTCGTTTCCCCTGGGGAGTTGCCTTCTCGGTAATTAGGCCCCACTTCAAATTTCTGTCCCAGACGCTGGCCACCCGCCTCCCCTCCTCGCCCTGCCCCAGCCGGCTCAGCAGGGCCCGGACAGCCGCCTGCCATCTCCGGTGCATAAAAAGGCGATGATTATCTCGGGAGCTGCGACTGAACAAAAAATGAGTAACACGAGAGGCAGGCAGCCTCAGACCAACAGTCTGTAATTCAACGATTTTGGAAACTCAGCAGCAAACTGAGAACTGATGATGCATTTATTGCACTTATTCCGCAGAGCTGAAAAAGAAATGCGACTTTCCCCCCTCTGCCACCCCCCACCTGAAGCCAGCCCCATTAAACTTGCCGCACTCCTAACCGGCGGTCCTTCTGCACTCCTGTCCGTCACTTTCTGTTAAAACAGCGCCAGTTGCTGCTGCTGTTCCCCTTCCTCTCCTGCCTGCCTCTCTCTTCCTGTCTCCCACTCGCCTGCTTGGATCCAGAGTGTCAGGACCGCAGATTCCCAAGCCACACAGGGACATAGAGAGGTGAACATTGTGTGTCTAAAAATGTTAAATGAATAGGTTATGCCGAAAAGTTACTAGCTAGAGATCAAAAAAATAGAAACTGCGTCTATGCTTTTGCTTCTGCATTTTTTAACTGGACTGTACTTCAAATACTACTAGTTAATGCTGAATCAGTAGTATCGCGCGGATTAGCATAGACTTTGCAATTCAATACCAAGAAGAAGCTGACGCAGTGAATTTAAGAGAGCTCAGGCAGAAACCAGGGAGGAGATAGACCGTGAGACAGCGAGGGGACGGAGAGAGAGAGAGAAGATAAGGATAGGGAGATGAAAAAGAAGAAGACTTGTTTTCAGCGTCTACCGCAGTCCCAGCGGGTTTGAGCCAGTGGCCCTGGTCACACAGCGTCCAGTGAGGGAAGAGAAATTAACACTGACCCTTGCGGTGGAGGGCGAGTGTGCTGGCTGAGAGGGGCAGGCATAAAATAGGGTCTTTGGAACATCTCGCTGAAGCCGAGAGTGACAGTGCGTGAGAGAGAGAGCCTGGATCTCCGGATGAGAGCATGAAGTGGGTTTTTTAACTGCTTCTCAACTTTCCAATGCTCGCAATGAGATGCAGCCGCCGTTTGTGCGTGTCGCTCCCAGCGGTTTCTGCTAGGCTGAACCCTGGGTCTTGGGGACGGCTTGGGAAAGCAGTTTGGGGTTTGTGTAGTTTGGGGTTTGTGTGGTTTGGGGTTTGTTTAGTTTGAGGTTTGTGTAGTTTGGGGTTTGTGTAGTTTGGGGTTTGTGTAGTTTGAGGTTTGTGTAGTTTGGGGTTTGTGTAGTTTGGGGTTTGTGTAGTTTGGGGTTTGTGTAGTTTGAGGTTTGTGTAGTTTAGGGTTTGTGTAGTTTGGGGTTTGTGTAGTTTGGGGTTTGTGTAGTTTGGGGTTTGTGTAGTTTGGGGTTTGTGTAGTTTGAGGTTTGTGTAGTTTGGGGTTTGTGTAGTTTGAGGTTTGTGTAGTTTGGGGTTTGTGTAGTTTAGGGTTTGTGTAGTTTAGGGTTATTTTTTTTATTAGAGGCAGGGGGGTTGTGTGCACCCTGGCGCACTTTAGGCGACATTGGCACACAACCGGCGAGAGGCATTACTGCCCATTCCGCCGACTCCCCTGAGCAGGCATACAAGCGCGCGGATACGTACGCAGTCATACGCACAGGCACACACTCACACAGGAGTGTACAGCGGCCCTAACTTTATATTATCGTTAGGCATGTACACTTCACTGTACCTTGGGGGGTTGGCTCTCAAGGCCGTTAATTGCACAAGCGAGCCAAGCCGAAATTCCAATTCAGCCCCAAATTAATGTGGCTGCACTTGGAATCGAGCCTGGGTCGCGGCACACCAGAGCAGCTGCGCTACCGCTGGGCTACGGCCCCCCTTGTAGTTTAGGGTTTGTGTAGTTTGGGGTTTGTGTAGTTTGGGATTTGTGAATTTTGGAATCTGTGAAGTTTGAAATCTGTGAAGTTTTGAGTTTGTGACACCCCGTTCGAAACCCGAGTGATCCTTTTCACTGAAGATTCACTCTCTAGAACTCCCGGCCTTCGTCCTCAACTCAATCGCCTTGGTCGCCCCGCGGGCTGGCGAGGAGTTCATACAAGAATTCCAGGCAGAGTGGGCGAGGCCCAGAGACCTGTGTGTGTGTGTGCGTGTGTGTGGCGAACTTATCTCATTTGGCCAGTCGCTTTGAGCTCTCAAGCTTTGAGCTTTTGTCTCGCTTTGGGATCTATCTGGGCAGACTGGGTGGGAGGGGATGCGATCTTCGTTAATCCCGCGCTGCGATTGCCTTTCTAACCCCCCCCCCCCCAGCAGCTCTCATCGGCTCTATAGGATCCTAGTTTTTTAACAGTTGGAGTTCTTTAGACTGTCAGCAACTAGGTTGGATCTTCGCTAAAGCCTGGTAGCCAATACCTGACCGCTGCTCCAACCTCTCCCCCTCTCTCTCTGCTCTCCTCCCTTCGGGACAGCCGCCGCAGTTGATTGCAATTGAAGCCGCAGCTGCATCTTCGGCTGGAGAAACTGAAACCTCCTCAGACAGCGGGGTGGGGTGGGGGCAGCTAAGACTGAGAAGCTAAGCAGCTAAGCAGCTGAGCAGCTAAGCTAAGACTCAAGCTTTGAGCTTTTGTCTCGCTTTGGGATCTATCTGGGCAGACTGGGTGGGAGGGGATGCGATCTTCGTTAATCCCGCGCTGCGATTGCCTTTCTAACCCCCCCCCCCCAGCAGCTCTCATCGGCTCTATAGGATCCTAGTTTTTTAACAGTTGGAGTTCTTTAGACTGTCAGCAACTAGGTTGGATCTTCGCTAAAGCCTGGTAGCCAATACCTGACCGCTGCTCCAACCTCTCCCCCTCTCTCTCTGCTCTCCTCCCTTCGGGACAGCCGCCGCAGTTGATTGCAATTGAAGCCGCAGCTGCATCTTCGGCTGGAGAAACTGAAACCTCCTCAGACAGCGGGGTGGGGTGGGGGCAGCTAAGACTGAGAAAAGGTTTCCAATGGGGTCACTGAGGCACACTTTTAAACTAACACCGACTTTGTTGCACGCGGCAACTCGGTGCTATAAAATCGCCGAATCCCCACAGCAGCCCGTGCACTTTTGTCGGGCCCGCAATCAAATTTCCTTGGCCTCGGTCCCGAGATAGGGCAGGCTTGACCTCGCAGCGCCGCTAGCAGTCCCTAGAGGGCTTGGCTGATCAAGCATTAGTTCATTGAGCCGGCCATTCAACTGGGGAGGGGGGGTTAACTTTCGTGTCAATGGGAAAAATGAATGAATAAGGAGGGCGGCGGGTCAGGGCTACTCTCAGCTCCCAGTTCCATAGTTCTGCTGCTAATAGAAGAGCTTTCACCTCCCATTCTCGGCGCCCATCTAGCTGCCTAGCAAGGAACACGGGAAATTCCAGCATGGAATTTATGCCGATGATGGCGCGGTGCTGATGATGATTAAGGAGCTGGGACGAGATGCTGGGAGAGCTGCATAACCGAGAAAAACACACACTGGGAGGAGTCGTGTGGGCGGCCGCCACTTTTCTCTCCCACTCCTAGCGGTTGCCGGGCACCCCTGCTCAATACCCTCCCGCCAGCGGGCCCGGCCCCAGCATCTCAGCTCTCAGCCCCTCTATTTGCTAAATCAGTCCCTGTCCCCGGGCTCCTGGCGTACTCAATCTCCTATCCTGGGGCAGCTCCCCTCCCCCCAGTCCCGACTCTCTACCCCCGCCCCACCCCAACCCCAAGAAGATCCCCCACCGACCCTCACTGGCCGTTTGGCAAGGTGGAGGATGGTGGGAGGGCCCGCCGGGGGGCGCCAGAGGAGAGGGCGGAGGCAGCGGTGCTCACATAATGACAGCGGGGCCACGGGCGCGGGGGGGGAGAGGTGGACACGAAGAGGGGGAAGAAGACAGCGGCAGCAGCAGCGTGGCCGTTCTTTCGGTCCTTGGTAGTGAAAGCTGAAAAATAAGATAGGAAGAAATAAAATAGCGAGCGCCAAGCAAGAGGAGCAGAGGAAGGCCAGGACCGAACCAGTAGAGACAGCCCGTGATGAGCGGCGGCAGCACCAAGGCGATTCCGGGCGACGAAGACAACGAAATTATTGAACACTGCGACGGCGAAGGAGCATCCGGCGGCATGGCCGAGAGTTTTGGCGCAGCTTCCACCACCCCGATGAAGCCTGGCTACGATGTCAGTGAGTGGCGGGTTTCATTGACTTGAGTCCGCTCTCTAGCCATCCGCTGTTCTGCAGTACAAATTTAGAATAAATATTTTTATTACGGATTCCGCGACTGGCGGACCCTTCCGACTTCCCTTGGGGAGGCGGGGGCATTTTGGAATGCGATGCGTTGCCATGACGACCACTGCGGGCCGGGCTCAGTGTGGCTACAAGTTGCAGCGTTGAAAAAACACCAGGGCCTGGCGTCTTCTTGCTCGGGCTTCATCACCGAAGCTGAGGCTGGGCCAACCCCAACTCAGCCCTCAGATCGATTCCTCAGTTTAGAAATCAGAGACAGCTTGGTGCAGGCATTCACCGAGAATGGCAATCGACTGTGGCATTCTTTGTTGCATCAATCTCTCGGCTACGAAACTACCCGTCTTGTAGCCCTAACCCACCTGTACTCGCTCGCCTCTTGCATGCTTTCATGGGCTGTTATAAATGCATTGCCGAGTAATCTGAGTTCCTCTTTTAGAAGTACTTTCTTCTTCTTTGGAGCCGGGCAGATTCTCAACGGATGCTTTTCTTCATCGTCATTTCTAAATTGATTTTTTAGTGCGAAAAAAGCCATTTCTCTACTTAAAGTAGACTGACCGAGTTTGCGTCAAGTTTCAAAATGAACTTGTCGATTTGTAAAATTAATTAACAAGTAGGGCATTGGCGCCCATCTGGCTATTCGATTACCTGTTCCACGGATTAGGGCCAATTAGAGCTTTGACTTTTATCCTATCACAGACTCGAGTCATCTTCATGAAGTCGGATCGAATATAAGACTTCCCCGACTATAATCTGATCGGTCAGGCTTAATCCCGAGGATTAGGGTTATCTGCCCTCAGTTCGGGATTGGGTCGTCCGAAGTTTTCTTTCCCAGTACCGGGCAAAACATGTCCATTACGTGTCCGCGCCTCGCCCCCCCCCCGAGTCCTCCGAGCCTGCATTTGATGAGGAGGCAGCTCAGCTCGGCCCGGGGATTAAATTAAGGGCCCAAGGAAGGATTAGGATTAGCGGCTGGCAAACAAAGTGGCATCTGAAGTGCAGAATTGAATTTGAGAGGCCGAGGAGTCGCTAGGAAAGGCGCTGAGTCTCCACGGAGCCATAAAATGCTGAGTGGCAAGCCGCAGACTCGCAGGCTGAGATGGGGGAGAGGCAGGGCGGTTGCTCTGTGATGGAGATTGAGCTGGTCGCCCACCGGCTGTGATTGGCTGCATTGAAGCTGAGAATTATCTGAGGGACCCTGCTGCTTTTAGAAGAGGCAGAGACTCCGCTTTTGAGTTCCCCCATTCGATTCGGTGGGTTCGCGTCTGCGCTCGATTTCAAGTCTTTTACGGACTCGCAATATGAGCGGCCAAGAGCCGGCTCACCAGAGCCAGCATCCGCAGCCTCATCAGCTGCACGAGGGGCCCGCAGTGATGGGGCCGATGCACGTGGCCAGCGTGAGGCAGGGAGGCCACTTCCAGGACTCGCACATCGGTGAGGGGCTCTGATGGTTCCAGTCAGCGCGGATTAGTGCAATCTTGGATACTTTGTTTAGAATACCCAGGTAATCAGTTTGGAGTACACAGGTACTCAGGTTGGAATACTGAGGTACTCAGGTTAGAATATTTAGGTACTCAGGTTAGAGTATTTAGGTACTCAGGTTAGAATACTCAGGTACTCAGGTTAGAGTACTTAGGTTACTCAGGTTACTCTTGATCAGTTTGGAACACGCAGTTGCTTTTGTTGCACCACCCCGATGCTCATATGGAATCGGTATTTGCTTTGAAGATCATGACTGTAGCCGAGTGTCTTAGGCACCGCAGATTGAAGGCAGCCCCAAGCGGGAGCTGGCGGGACGCGCTAATTAGCTGTGGGATCCCAGAGGTGCTAGAGGCGCGGCATTGCGCTCTCCTTCATCCGGGATAGAGCACTAAATCTTCTCATCTCCATGCGGGATAAGCATCTCTGACAATCATAGTCCAAGCCAAACCTCAGCATTGGAGCATGGATTCCATAAATAATTCAACTTCCTACTCTGATCCAGAGCTGCCTGCTGTCGCTGCAGTTCGTCTGCCGCTTCTCCCAGCCATGTCTGCCCTGACTGACTGACTGACTGACTGACTGACTGACTGACTGACTGACTGACTGACTGACTGACTGACTGACTGACTGACTGACTGACTGACTGACTGACTGACTGACTGACTGACTGACTGACTGACTGACTGACTGACTGACTGACTGACTGACTGACTGACTGACTGACTGACTGACTGACTGACTGACTGACTGACTGACTGACTGACTGCTCCGTTTGTCACTAAGCCAGTAGGAAGCTGCTCATGAGCCCTGAAGAGAGTGAAAGCTAGCCTAAAAATAGTCTCTAAAAACCCTTGAGAGCTTCTTTAGAATTTCTTGGCTCAGTGAAAGCACGCAAAGCCGGCGGCAGGGACCCTCTTCAATCGCTAGCGAAGCAGCAGAGGAGCTCCAGTTGCCTGAGATCAGGTCAATTTGTTTCCATGGGTTTCTTTTGTACCTGCCGGGAAAGTCTCTGTTCCGCCCTCCCTTAACTCCAACGAACCCGGAGGCAGGAGGAAAATTCTTTGACTTAAAATTCTGGACACTAAATCTGGTGCAAATCGCTATCTACTGTACTGATAGTAGCACTGTTAAAGCATGATATGCTAACTGACTGGCTTATCAAGGCTGCGGAAAGTCAATTTTCTAATACGATTCCAATCCCAGTAGTCAGACTTTCCACCTATACTCAGGCTGTTTTACTAGCGGGAAAATTTTCCTCAGCAAGCACACCTGCCCCTGAAAGTAAGCCATGGATGGATAAGCCAGGCAAGTGCTTTCGCCAGAATTTCGGCCACCCCCTCGGGCCACTCTCGGTTTGGGCCGATCGAAGTTAGCAGCAGCCAATCTGTACACCTCAGCGACTCCCGGAGAGGCAGAGCTGAAGGAGCCGGGGAAGCCAAATTGCTTTCATCGTCTCGTGGGCAGCAGAAAGCAGAAGTAGAAGTTGTGAGGGCTGCAGCAGGCTGGCCAACAAAACTGGCTGCCTGGCGGATCGATAATCAATGCAGGGTGCATTGTCAGTCATGTCTCCCCCTCCCATTTGTTTCTGTTCCCTGTTCCAGAGTTTCTGATAAAATGGACTATCTGGAATATCCCCTCTCCCGGCCAATCACAGGGCGCCTTCTGCGGGGCTTCTCTGTTAAAATTTGCACTCCAACACTCTCCAATAGCAAGGGCGCCCCCGGGCCGCTTGATCCCCCTCTAAATTAGCATCCGATCGCAGTCCATAGTCGACTCTCCGCCATCTATTTAGAGAATCTTAGCCGTTGTTAACTGCTCCGATTCTGTCTAGTTGGCATGCTCGGCGACCGGGACAAGCTGCCGGCCACTGGGCCGCTGAGCGAGCCGGGTAAGGCGGGCCCTGCTGCTGGCCGGTCGGACTGACAACCTCCCAGCTCGTCAGCGATAAGCAAAATTGGGGGATAAGAGTGGGAATTGGGATCCTGCGGGGCATAAGACCAGCTGGACAGCGGGCCAGGCCAGCCTGGGAATCTTTTGCCGCGGAGGAAAAGAAATCACCACTGCCGCTGATGCTTCTCTCGCCGCCGCACGTCAGCCAGTTGCTGCTTTTAGCTGGCGGCAGGCGCCAACTTGGCGAGGCCGCCGACGACATTGCCGGGGCCGGTTCCGACGCTGGCGCCAGCGGATTCGGCGGCCACGCCGGCTGTTGCGCCAAATGCTGCACAGCCGTGATCCTCAGCTGCGGCGGTCCCGGCGGTCAGCGGCTGCTTGGCCCTGTCAATCAATCAATCAATCAATCAATCAATCAATCAATCAATCAATCAATCGATCAATCAATCAATCAATCAATCAATCAATCAATCAATCAATCAATCAATCAATCAATCAATCAATCAATCAATCAATCAATCAATCAATCAATCAATCAATCAATCAATCAATCAATTAATCAATCAATCAATCAATCAATCAATCAATCAATTAATCAATCAATCAATCAATCAATCAATCAATCAACCAATCAATCAATCAATCAATCAATCAATCAATCAACCAATCAATCAATCAATCAATCAATCAATCAATCAATCAATCAATCAATCAATCAATCAATCAATCAATCAATCAATCAATCAACCAATCAATCAATCAATCAATCAATCAATCAATCAATCAATCAATTAATCAATCAATCAATCAATCAATCAATCAATCAACCAATAAATCAACCAATCAATCAACCAATCAATCAATCAACCAATCAATCAATCAATCAATCAATCAATCAATCAATCAATCAATCAATCAATCAATCAATCAATCAATCAATCAATCAACCAGTCCTCAAAGACTCACTGAATCATTTCACAAGCCGCTCAGAACCGTGTTTATAAGCTAACATATTCGATTTTTGCTCCCTATTTGCTCCCGGCGCCAGAGTGTGACAGAGTTCTGGGCGCTGCAATGTAAAGTACAAGCAATGGCCGTTTAAACATGCACTACTACTTTTATTACCATTTACAGGCGCCCAACGCGGTGCCAAAGGTATCGGAGTCTGCGGCATAGTGCTTCTGTTCCTGTCCTATGGCCTCACCATTGTCACCTTTCCGTTCTCGTTGTGCCTCTGCATCAAAGTAAGTTGATCGATCTCATATACTGTTATAATAATTCGTGTGTCACTCGCTTAGATTATCTTGAGTCATTATTTTGAGTCATTATTTTGAGTCATTGGTGCTCGATAAATGTCATAGTGCATCACTCATTGCTCATAGCTCTCAACCAATTCATTATCTGGCAGGTGGTGGCCGAATACGAACGAGCCGTGATCTTCCGCCTCGGTCGCATAGTGGAGGGCGGCGCCAAGGGCCCCGGCCTGTTCTTCGTGGTGCCCTGCATGGACGTGATCCGCAAAGTGGACCTCAGAACCGTCACCTTTGATGTGCCGCCACAGGAGGTGGGTGGGCAGAATTTCTCTGCATTTTGTTTTAGTTTAGATTTCTATGGTGCTGACCCAGCCCTGTAATGACAGGGTGCTGACCCAGCCCTGTAATGAGAGGGTGCTGACCCAGCCCTGTAATGACAGGGTGCTGACCCAGCATTTTAATGACAGGGTGCTGACCCAGCCCTGTAATGACAGGGTGCCGAGAATAAAGCGAGCAACAGGCGTCATTTTCCATAAATTCTGAATCGAATTTATCAATGCAAGTCTGATTCGACAAGTCCCAGAGGCCCACCCAGATCGCACAGCCTCCCGCTTCATCGTTCTCCATCTCCCAGCTCGTAGAATCTTTTCCTGCGTTGCTGCGCCAAAACAGCGGCGCCTCCGGGTAATCAGATTTTCCTGATTGGATGAGCGGATGCTTCTGAGCTTCTTAGGAATGGCTGAGTAGCACTCGAGCACTGTCTGTACTTTTATCGACTGCGGATAGTTGCTGTGGTCAGCGTTTCCGGTGTGAAGAGTGGCGCCATCCTAGATAGTTACCAGAATTCAGGATTATTTTCCTCTTAATAATCCTGACTTTGTACTTAAGAGGTGCTACAGTTGCTAGATTCGGCCATACGCTCGTAGATACTAGAATCGGCCATAGATTCCATGCAGATTTGGCCAAAGATTTCATGCAGATTCGGCCATAGATTCCATGCAGATTCGGCCATAGATTCCATGCAGATTCGGCCATAGATTCCTTGCAGATTCGGCCATAGATTCCTTGCAGATTCGGCCATAGATTCCATGCAGATTCGGCCATAGATTCCTTGCAGATTCGGCCATAGATTCCATGCAGATTCGGCCATAGATTCCTTGCAGATTCGGCCATAGATTCCATGCAGAGTCGGCCATAGATTTCATGCAGATTCGGCCATAGATTTCATGCAGATTCGGCCATAGATACTAGATTTGGCCATAGATACTAGATTCGGCCATAGATACTAGATTCGGTCATAGATACTAGATTCGGTCATAGATACTAGATTCGGTCATAGATACTAGATTTGGCCATAGATACTAGATTCGGCCATGTACACTATATTCGGTCATAGATACTAGATTCGGCCATAGATTCTAGATTCGGTCATAGATAGTAGATTCGGCCATAGATTCTAGATTCGACCATAGATACTAGATTCGGCCATAGATACTAGATTCGGCCATAGATACTAGATTCGGCGCCACGGATACTAGATTCGGCGCCTCAAATACTATACTAGATTTGGCCATAAATACTAGATTAGGCCATAGATACTAGATTCGGCCATAGATACTAGATTCGGCGCCATGGATTCTAGCTTCGGTGCTGCAGATTCTAGATTCGGCGCCACAAATTCTGGATTCAGCGCCGCAGATTTTAGATTCGGCGCCGCAGATACTAGTCTAACCAAAAAATGTAAAAAAAAGACAAGAAGCGCGCAGTCCTTTATCAACCCATCTGCAGATCCGCAGGCTATAAAATCTGACTGATAGTTGAGGACGAGCAGCCTAAGAAAGGCAACCCTAATAGATGGAGAAGGCTGACAGGCCTTTGGGCTGCGTGAGGCAGGACAAGAGCTCTAGGATCAAGGAAGACAGGGAAAGAGGATTGGGATTAGGGGGAAGAATTAAATCCGATAGGGAGGAAGGACGGAAGCAAGGAAGCTATTAAAATTGGGAGGCAAGAATGCGGGAACTCGGAAATAAATTCTAATTGGCCCGAGCTGCACTAAAAGCGGGATATTCTACCCCAGCGTAGACATCAGAGAGTGTTGAGCTTAGCGGAGCTGAGGTGACTCTTTGAGTTAATTAAGCTTTTTCCCCGGCTGCTCAGACTTAGGGCGAGCTCGGGCTCCGCGGGTGGCGCCAGAGTTGCGGCACGAAAATCTCCCAATTTTATCGGACAGACCAGCAAATGCCTGGGTACTGATTGCGATTAAGATGAATGGCTGGTCCATTGTGTATAAGCTCTGCATTCAGCCCAGAGTCAGCCCAGACAGACACTATTGTAGAAAGACAGACACTAAGACAGAAGCAAAGACAGACCCAGAGACACACTACAAAAGATTCTAAACAGACACTAAGACTCGGACACTAAGACTCGGACACTAAGACTCGGACACTAAGACTCGGACACTAAGACTCAGACACTAAGACTCAGACTAATACTTAGACACTAAGACACTCAGACACTAAGACTCAGACACTAAGACTATGACACTAAGACTCAGACTAATACTCAGACACTAAGACACTCAGACACTAAGACTCAAACACTAAGACTCGGACACTAAGACTCAGACACTAAGACTCAGACACTAAGACTCAGACACTAAGACTCAGACTAAGACTCAGACACTAAGACTCAGATACTAAGACTCGGACACTAAGACTCGACAATAAGACTCAGACACTAAGACTCGGACACTACTAATACTTAGACACTAAGACACTCAGACACTAAGACTCAGACACTAAGACTCAGACACTAAGACTCAGACACTAAGACTCAGACACTAAGACTCAGACACTAAGACACTCAGACACTAAGACTCAGACACTAAGACTATGACACTAAGACTCAGACTAATACTCAGACACTAAGACTCGGACACTAAGACTCAGACACTAAGACTCGGACACTAAGACTGGAACACTAAGACACTAAGACTCAGACACTAAGACTCGGACACTAAGACTCAGACACTAAGACTCGGGCACTAAGACTCGGACACTAAGACTCGGACACTAAGACTGGAACACTATGACACTAAGACTCGGACACTAAGACTCAGACACTAAGACTCGGACACTAAGACACTCAGATGCTAAGACTCGGACACTATGACAGCCAATCAGTCAAGCACGGACAGGCATGCAGACAGACGGTCTCAATCCCGGTGGCATTGCAGGTGCTCACCAAGGACTCGGTGACGGTGGCAGTGGACGCAGTCGTGTACTACCGCATCTACAACCCAGTGATCGCCGTGACCAACGTAGAGGACGCGGACCGGTCCACCCGCCTGCTGGCCGCCACCACCCTGCGCAACGTGCTGGGCACGAAGAACCTGTCCGAGATTCTGTCCGAGAGAGAGAGCATCAGCGCCATGATGCAGGTGCGGTGTGGGGGGCATTTGGCTGAATGGGCAAACAATAAACTGGTGAAGCGGAGGGACAGGGAAGCTCAGCTGTAACTTTTTGGACTGGCGCTAAAGCGTCCATAAAATGTTAATAATGATACTAATAATTTATTAAATCTGCCCTGATGGCCAGATGTGCAACCGACAGCTCAGCCGCTGCTATTTGCGCGGCGCATCTGAAGGCTGCGTACGGCTGTTCAGTCCAAGGACTGGGGGGTCGCCACACACAGCCTCAATTACCCCAGCTATTGCATTTTACAGCTGGGTGAACTGAAGCAATGCAGAGTTAAGTATCTTGATCAAGGAGTGGGTCGAGAATCGAACCCCCCACCTCTCAGTCGTGAGTTCGAAGTCGTGAGCCTCCATTAAAGGCTGCATTAATTTTGGGCTCGTCAATAAAAATTGGACTGAAGCCTGTCGGGCCCTGGGCGCATGAGGGCCAACCACCCCAAGGCACAGAGAGTGTACATGCCTGACGAATAGACAGTCAGGGCCGCTGTACACCCTGTGTGAGCGTGTGTGTGAGTGCGTGCCTGTGTACATTATCGGCGCAGTTGTACATGTATGTGCTGGGCAGAATTTCCTTGGAGTCAGTGGAATGGGCAGAATTTCCTCAGCCGCTGGTTGCGGGACGATGTCAGGGTGCATGGACAACTAAAGTACAAGGACGCTGCACTCGATTTTCTTAGAAATGTGCGATAGGCCGGTAATATAGCTGCTTGCAGCCCATTTGGGCTTATGCGCATTACATTTAATCCAATATACGTTTGCCAATGTAGTGGAGCTTTTGTCTATGGTAGCAAGGCTGGCACAGCGGCATTTAATTTGGTCCAACAAGCATCAGTTTGGTCCATAGCTTCATTTGCAACTGCTGCGGAGGAGCAAGATCAGCCACAGAATTGTGGACCATGTGCTAGACTGTTGAACGAATGATCGAAGCACTCGACAGAGGTGAACACCAAAAGGACATTGCAAGGTTGCTGAATGTAAAAAAAGAAAATATGGTTTGCAGCATCCATCAGCGCGTTGAAACTCTGCCGGCAGAGATCGCCTGCGAAAGAGTGGCAATCGCCAAGGCAAGTTGCTCGAGAGCGTCAGGTCCAACTGCTACTCGATGCAGTTGAGACGAAACTTTTGTTGACGTTGCCAAAAATGCAGCAGAAGTTGAAGTACCAGTTCCAGTTGGTTATCACTTGGTTCCAGTTGGTTACTACCAGCCGAGCTCTGGAAAACCAACTGAAAATTGTTGGTAGAGACGCTGACATTCCAGCGGTGCGCAACAACCCGCAGACGGTTGCGAGAAGGCACCGATTTCTTCCGAGAATACTAAAAGCATTAGTGATACGACTAATGTAGGCAGCGCCCAAGGTCCCGAGCAAACTCACTGGGGGAGCCAAGGGCAAGCGTTACCGGTAGTTGAACAGGCAATGCATCAGACAGGATTAACGTTTCTCTAATCCTACACCAGACTCGTTTCCTGAAATCCATCGGTTTCATAGCCAGCCTGCAGGCCTCTCTCTAGCGAAGATTTCAACACAAAAAAGTTGCAACAAGTTGTTTGAATAGTTCAACTCAGAAGAGTCAAGCCTCTGTGGACGGGCGTGGCGCTGTGATGAAGCATATTTGAGCTCGCAAATGGATTAGAGCGAGCTAAAATTCGTTGCAAGTTGAAGCGGTGCAGTTTAAGCGGCAACAGAATTGCTGCTGATAGCGCATCCGCTCACCCTGCCAGCGATCCCCGCAATTATTCTCATGGGGCTGGGGGAGGCTGGGGGAGGCTGTGGGAGGCTGAGGGCCGGAGGCAACGCTGGCGAGACCCATCTGCCCATTTTTATGCACTTTTGCGCCTCTGGCGCAGCGGCAACACGCAAAAAGAGGAAATTAAAGAGAGCAGCTTACAGCTGTCAAAAAAGTCTGCGAATGCATTTTTCCGTTTGCCCATTGATGCGGAGACCCAGCTCTGTTGGGAATTTTAGGCGACAGTATTGGCGCAGAGAGAAAAGAGAAAATGTTGTTAAAATGCTAATAATTCGAAATATTCCAGGAGACACTGGACGAAGCGACGCACCCGTGGGGTGTCAAGGTGGAGCGGGTTGAAGTGTAAGTGATGCAACAGTTCTGCTTCTAACTTGCGATCCTCACCTTCGCTGACCAATCACAGCTTCATCTCTTCCTCATCTTCACTGACCAATCACAGCTTCATCTCCTCCTCTCCTCATCTTCGCTGACCAATCACAGCTTCATCTCCTCTCCTCTCCTCACCTTCGCTGACCAATCACAGCTTCATCTCCTCTCCTCTCCTCATCTTTGCTGACCAATCACAGCTTCATCTCCTCCTCTCCTCACCTTCGCTGACCAATCACAGCTTCATCTCCTCTCCTCTCCTTACCTTCGCTGACCAATCACAGCTTCATCTCCTCTCCTATCCTCACCTTCGCTGATCAATCACAGCTTCATCTCCTCTCCTATCCTCACCTTCGCTGATCAATCACAGCCTCATCTCCTCTCCTCTCCTCACCTTCGCTGACCAATCACAGCTTCATCTCTTCTTTTATCCTCACCTTCGCTGACCAATCACAGCTTCATCTCCTCTCCTCTCCTCACCTTGCTGACCAATCATAGCTTCATCTCCTCTCTTATCCTCACCTTCGCTAACCAATCACAGCTTCATCTCCTCTCCTATCCTCACCTTCGCTGATCAATCACAGCTTCATCTCCTCTCCTCTCCTCACCTTCGCTGACCAATCGCAGCTTCATCTCTTCTTTTATCCTCACCTTCGCTGACCAATCACAGCTTCATCTCCTCTCCTCTCCTCACCTTGCTGACCAATCACAGCTTCATCTCCTCTCCTCTCCTCACCTTGCTGACCAATCACAGCTTCATCTCCTCTCCTCTCCTCACCTTGCTGACCAATCACAGCTTCATCTCCTCTCTTATTCTCACCTTCGCTCAGTCTAAAAGCCCCCGTGAATCGCCATGTTTTACAGCAAGGACGTCCGACTTCCGGTGCAGCTTCAGCGAGCCATGGCGGCTGAAGCCGAGGCTGCCAGAGAGGCCAGAGCCAAGGTCAGTTGCCTATTGGAAAGCCAACAGAAGATTTAGCAAGCTTTGGGTTGCACAGAGTCTCTTATTCTGTGTCAAGTAGAGCACTGTACAGCCGACCCTTTGCTTACAGCTGCCGTCGGGGTTGCAAGATGCTTAATGCTAAAACCGCTGAAATGGAACATTGCAGCTCCTTTTCTCCTATCAAGAGAGAGAGAGAGAGAGAGAGAGAGAGAGAGAGAGAGAGAGAGAGAGAGAGAGAGAGAGAGAGAGAGAGAGAGAGAGAGAGAGAGAGAGAGAGAGAGAGAGAGGGAGAAGGATATGGGAAATACAGTGTTCATTCCATGCGGGGAGTAGACAGACTCGCAACTCTCCACTCTTGTTCTCACTTCCTCGTATTGAGTAGTCCCCGTTTCTCTCCCCCAACCTCTCCTGTTCCAAGTCCTGTTCCAAGCTGATCAATTTCTAAGGCTGAGTGGGAAACTTCCTTGCACGAAGTCTCGGTATGAGCGCGCAATTTTGTAGATTGACAGGACGGTCGTCAGTGCCTTCTGCCTTTCCCCCCTCTTGGCCTCAATACATCTCCTGACACTCTGCTTCTGTCTGCCGCTCGATTCTCCTGCAGTGACAGCAATGCTGTCCAGCTAGCAGCACTTGGCAAATATTTGTGAATAGGGAGGCCGACTTTGGCTTGTTTAAACAAATTGGAATTGTTTGGCTAGAATTCAATGAATACTGTGCAGGATGTCGGCAGTTAGTCCATTTTGACAGAAACATCCCTTCAACTGTTCTTTTGACTCACTTTCCCATTCTGTAACTCTGTGATTCCCTCTCTATCACTCTCTGATTCCCTCTCTATCACTCTCTGATTCCCGCTTTATCACACTCTGATTCCCGCTCTATCATACTCTGATTCCCGCTCTATCACCCTGTGATTCCCTCTCTATCACTCTCTGATTCCCTCTCTATCACTCTCTGATTCCCTCTCTATCACTCTCTGATTCCCGCTCTATCACTCTCTGATTCCCGCTCTATCACTCTCTGATTCCCACTCTATCACTCTCTAGTTCCCTTTCTATCACTCTCTGATTCCCACTCTATCACTCTCTGATTCCCTCTCTATCACTCTCTGATCCCCACTCTATCAATCTCTGATTCCCGCTCTCTCACTCTGTGATTCCCGCTCTATCACTCTCTGATTACTTCTATCACACTCTGATTCCCTCTCTATCACTCTCTGATTACTTCTATCACACTCTGATTCCCGCTCTATCACTCTCTGATTCCCGCTCTATCACTCTCTGATTCCCGCTCTATCACTTTGTGATTCCCGCTCTATCACTCTCCGATTCCCTCTCTATCAATCTCCGATTCCCGCTCTCTCACTCTCTGATTCATGCTCTATCACTTTCTGATTCCCGCTCTATCACACTCTGATTCCCTCTCTATCACACTCTGATTCCCGCTCTATCACTCTCTGATTCCCTCTCTATCACTCTGTGATTCCCGCTCTATCACTCTCTGATTCCCTCTCTATCACTCTGTGATTCCCGCTCTATCACTCTCTGATTCCCTCTCTATCACCCTCTGTTTCCCTCTCTATCACTCTCTGATTCCCGCTCTATCACTCTCTGATTCCCGCTCTATCACTCTCTGATTCCCGCTCTATCACACTCTGATTCCCTCTCTATCACTCTCTGATTACTTCTATCACACTCTGATTCCCGCTCTATCACTCTCTGATTCCCTCTCTATCACCCTCTGTTTCCCTCTCTATCACTCTCTGATTCCCGCTCTATCACTCTCTGATTCCCGCTCTATCACTCTCTGATTCCCGCTCTATCACACTCTGATTCTCTCTCTATCACTCTCTGATTACTTCTATCACACTCTGATTCCCGCTCTATCACTCTCTGATTCCCGCTCTATCACTCTCCGATTCCCGCTCTATCACTCTCTGATTCCCGCTCTATCACTCTCCGATTCCCGCTCTATCACTCTCTGATTCCCTCTCTATCACTCTGTGATTCCCGCTCTATCACTCTCTGATTCCCTCTCTATCACTCTGTGATTCCCGCTCTATCACCCTCTGTTTCCCGCTCTATCACCCTCTGACTCTTGCGATTCCAAGCTCCCTCAGTCACCTTCCCATCCAGTTTTACCCACCCCCCAAAGCTCCCATCAGCACCATCGCCCATTCCTTAATCTGTGCCCAAACAACACCTGCCGCAACTCCGCAGGTGATCGCAGCTGAGGGCGAGCAGAAGGCCTCCCGCGCCCTGAAGGAGGCCGCCGACGTCCTCAACGAGTCGCCGTTCGCGCTGCAGCTGCGCTACCTGCAGACTCTCAATACGATCTCGGCCGAGAAGAATTCCACCATCATATTCCCTCTGCCGATTGAGATTCTGTCCAACTTCATGCACAGGCCGCGGCTGTGAAGTCTTTGACGCGATAGCTAAGCATTGCTAGTTTGCTTTGGTTAGGGAGGAGGGCGTGCAGGAAGATTGCTGGTCCCGAGAGAGAGAGACAGACAGACAGAAATAAAGAAAGAGAAAAGGAGAGAGAAAGAGGGGGAAAGAGGAAGAGAGAGAGGGGGAGAGAAAGAGGGAGAGAGTGAGGGAGAGAGAGGGGAGAGAGAGAGAAAGGGAAAGAGAAAGAGAGAAAGAGGAAGAGAGAGAGGGAGAGAGAGAGGGAGAGACAGAGGGAGAGAGAAAAAGAGGGAGAGAGAGGGAGAGAGAGGAAGAGAGAGAGGGAGAGAGAGGGAGAGAGAGAAAGAGGGAGAGAGAAAGAGGGAGAGAGAAAGAGGGAGAGAGAAAAGGAGAGAAAGAGAAAGAGGGAGAGAGAGGGAGAGAGAGAAAGAGGGAGAGAGAAAGAGGGAGAGAGAAAGAGGGAGAGAGAAAAGGAGAGAAAGAGAAAGAGGGAGAGAGGGAGAGAGAGAGAGGGGGAGAGAGAGAGGGAGAGAGAGGGAGAGAGAGGGAGAGAGGGGGAGAGAGAGAGAGAGCGAAAAAGAGAGAGAGAGAAAGAGGGAGAGATTTGTGCGTGTGATCAGATCGCACGCATGGCAACAAGGTTTGTACCATGGATGCAGAGATCTTATAATACGGAACACAGAAAGCTGTCTTTCGTCTGGACAGGTGTTGACTGTGGGTGAAAACCTCTTCCCAGCTAGTAGGGAATCTTTCTTGCAAAACTTCACGCCCAGATGCGTGCCCCAGCCACCTGCGATCACTTCTCCATTCTGGACAGTTTAGATGGGTGGGGGGACGCAAGAAAATCGAACGCACTTGGCCGCTTGGCCTCTTCACTCAGGCCCGACTTGGATTGGGAAGGTGTGAAGACGGACCAAACATCGCCACTCCCAGTCGCTTGGGTCTCTCTCTCGCGATGCAATATTCCTGCCAATGCCTTCTTTGGCTTAATAGTTTTGCACTAACAAGTTCGCGTCATAACAAGAAACAAAACGCAAGCACCAAATTTAAGTTACGTAGCCGTCGAAGCGCGTTCGATTGGCCATAGACAGTCGTTTTCTCCTCGATAACCATATAAACTAGCTGGTATTAATTTTTACTTTGAATTTCTGTGAGCTCATAGCAATGGCGTCAAATCCTATTGAAGGTTTGTAGCTGCCTCTCTGTCTAATAATGTGCTATGCTCCTCATTCTATTCGAAAATCGCAGCTTCTTTGTAGAGAGCGTCGGTCATTTTGTATTTACATTTCAACTGCATGTTCTGGTTCTAGAGCCTGCAATCAGTGGGTGACAGTAGCACTGGAGCCTGTGATGTGTGGGTGACACTGGAGCCTGTGATGTGTGGGTGACACTGGAGCTTGTGATGTGTGGGTGACACTGGAGCCTGTGATGTGTGGGTGACACTGGAGCTTGTGATGTGTGGGTGACACTGGAGCCTGTGATGTGTGGGTGACACTGGAGCCTGTGATGTGTGGGTGACACTGGAGCCTGTGATGTGTGGGTGACACTGGAGCTTGTGATGTGTGGGTGGCACTGGAGCCTGTGATGTGTGGGTGACAGTAGCACTGGAGCCTGTGATGTGTGGGTGACACTGGAGCCTGTGATGTGTGGGTGACAGTACCTGGTAGCACTGGAGCCTGCGATCTGTGGGTGACAGTAGGACTGGAGCCTGTGATCTGTGGGTGACAGTAGCACTGGAGCCTGTGATGTGTGGGTGACAGTAGCACTGGAGCCTGTGATCTGTGGGTGACAGTAGCACTGGAGCCTGTGATCTGTGGGTGACAGTAGCACTGGAGCCTGTGATCTGTGGGTGACAGTAGCACTGGAGCCTGTGATCTGTGGGTGACAGTAGCACTGGAGCCTGCGATGTGTGGGTGACAGTAGCACTGGAGCCTGTGATCTGTGGGTGACAGTAGCACTGGAGCCTGTGATGTGTGGGTGACAGTAGCACTGGAGCCTGTGATCTGTGGGTGACAGTAGCACTGGAGCCTGCGATGTGTGGGTGACAGTAGCACTGGAGCCTGTGATCTGTGGGTGACAGTAGCACTGGAGCCTGTGATCTGTGGGTGACAGTAGCACTGGAGCCTGTGATGTGTGGGTGACAGTAGCACTGGAGCCTGTGATGTGTGGGTGACAGTAGCACTGGAGCCTGCGATGTGTGGGTGACAGTAGCACTGGAGCCTGTGATCTGTGGGTGACAGTAGCACTGGAGCCTGTGATGTGTGGGTGACAGTAGCACTGGAGCCTGTGATGTGTGGGTGACAGTAGCACTGGAGCCTGCGATGTGTGGGTGACAGTAGCACTGGAGCTAGTAGACTTATTACTACTTCCAGTAGTACAATGCTAGCCCAATAACAGAGTGTTCCTCATGGATAGCAGCTGACAATTTGGGAGTGCTGAGTTCTCAAGCACTTTTTGCCTATATTTATGAAAATATTTACACACTCGTACATGCTTAAAACCAATTATTTACTTGTTGTTATTACCCTCTACACGCAGCAGAGTTTGCGAGTCCATTGGTTACACGAGATCTCCCATATATTTCCATGTCTGCTTTGTAATGTTAGACTGTGTTTAGACCGAACTGATGTTTTTCTATAAATCTCTAAAGTTAAGCTCTCTGATCTTTTCATGCAAGGGTTACTCTGCCGCACGAACAATAAATATTTGCCGCAAAAATATTTTGTCCATACTGAGCAACTTCAAGCTAATCTCTGCGTTTTTTGCTTTTTTGAAGAAAGCTGGTGAAAGATATACGTGTATATGATCTGGAATCTGTGCTATAGACTGCGGTGCTTGTTGGGCCACAGCTAGTGATGATACAGGTGTGAGCTGGGTGATACAGGTGTGAGCTGTGTGATGGTGGTGCCCGGCTTCTTTGGAATGGCGACGATGTGCGCCGTGGTCCATTCGTTTGGCGCCACCTCACCGGAAAGCACGCGGTTCATCACTCTGGCGACCTCAGTGGCCACGCAGTGGATCCGCAGCGCCTCGGTGGGCACCTCGTCCGGACCAAGCGCTTTGCCGCCCGGCGACTGCCGAGCGAACTTCACAACGTCGGCTGTGCTGACTGGGGCAACGTTGAAGCTCTCCTCCACCGGCAACGGCGTCTCCGGCGGCAGCCTCAGATTTTCTGGAAGCGGAGGGGGCGGCGCGTTGACAATGGCGGCGAAGAACTCGCGCAGCTCGTTCCTGCGCTCATCCGGAGTGTCGCCTGCCAGGTTGAGCGCGATGCGCCGCTTTCGCCACCAAGCTCGAGGAGCATCGAGGTATCTGCCTACAGTCCTGCGCCGCGAAGCTGTTCAACCGCATGCTGCTATCGCGGTTACAGCCTGTGCTGGACCCGTACCTGCGGCCTGAGCAAAACGGTTTCCGGCCCCATCGCGGCACAGTGACGCAGATCCTGGCTCTTCGGCGAGTCATCGAGGAGGCGCGCATCCGCCAGTTGACCCTGATCCTAATCTTCGTCGATTTCAGGAAGGCCTTCGACTCGGTCGTGAGGGACGCGCTCCCAGAGGTGCTCCGTGCGTACAACGTGCCAGAGCTGCTGATTTCTGCTGTCATGGCGCTGTACCACGGCACGACGGCTGCTGTCTCAACACCGGACGGCCTATCGGATTTCTTCGAGACATCCTCCGGGGTGCTCCAGGGAGATACGCTAGCGCCGTTCCTATTTATTCTGGTGCTTGACTGGGTGCTACGGACTGCTCTGCCTTCCAACGACGACGGCTTCCTGCTGCGGCGACGCGTGGGTCGACGCCAACCGGAGAGACGGCTCAGCGTGCTTGGCTACGCCGATGACCTCGCCCTGCTGTCCTCGACCGTCGAGGGCGCCCAACGACAGCTGGATAGGCTGGTTGCCGTTGCGGCGAGCGTCGGCCTGGTGGTCAACACGCAGAAGACCGTCGTGCTATGCGTGCCGGACGACACCGAGGCTGCAATCTTCTGCCGAGGCGCTGACGGACAGGCGAGTGAGCTTCCAAGATGTCAGCAGTTCGTCTACCTCGGCGGTCTGGTTCCCGACGTCCGCGAGGATCTGCGGCGTCGCCGAGGACTTGCCTGGGCTGCCTTTCGTTCTATAAGGTCAGTCCTGCAGTCCGAGGCCCTACCGGACCGCCAGAGGGCGGCGCTGTTCCAGGCGGTGATCGAGACCGTCCTGTTATACAACGCCGAGACCTGGACGCTGACAGACTCGCTCGAGGCTCAAGTCGACGCGGCGCACGCTGGCCTGCTGCGCGCCGCCTTCAAGATCGGCAACGAGCGAGTCCCCAACACGGCGCTCTATCATCGCGCCGGCCTGGCCCGTCTTAGCGATCTGCTGCGCCGTCGGCGACTCCAGCTGGCAGGCCACGTCATCCGCGCCGAGGCCTACTGTCCGGAGCCGGTGCAGGAGGTGCTGCTACTTACGTTGCAGGCACCCTACCGGCGGGGACAGGCGAGGACTCGGCGCTACGTCGACTGTCTGCTGGATGACGCCGGCGCCCCGGACTCTGCCGGCGGTGCGGCCTTTGTTCGCGCCCAAGCTTCGAAGCGAGCCATCTGACGCTGCTTTTGCGAACTGACAGCGTACTCTGTTGTTGTTGTTGTTGTGTGATACAGGTGTGAGCTGTGTGATGCAGGTGTGAGCTGTGTGATACAAGTGTGAGCTGTGTGATTATGCATGTGTGAGCTGTGTGATGATGCAGGTGTGAGCTGTGTGATGCAGGTGTGAGCTGTGTGATGCAGGTGTGAGCTGTGTGATACAGGTGTGAGCTGTGTGATATAGGTGTGAGCTGTGTGATGCAGGTGTGAGCTGGGTGATACAGGTGTGAGCTGTGTGATGCAGGTGTGAGCTGTGTGATGCAGGTGTGAGCTGTGTGATGCAGGTGTGAGCTGTGTGATGCAGGTGTGAGCTGTGTGATGCATGTGTGAGCTGTTTGATGCAGGTGTGAGCTGTGTGATACAGGTGTGAGCTGTGTGATACAGGTGTGAGCTGTGTGATGAAGGTGTGAGCTGTGTGATGCAGGTGTGAGCTGTGTGATGCAGGTGTGAGCTGTGTGATACAGGTGTGAGCTGTGTGATACAGGTGTGAGCTGTGTGATACAGGTGTGAGCTGTGTGATACAGGTGTGAGCTGTGTGATGCAGGTGTGAGCTGTGTGATGCAGGTGTGAGCTGTGTGATGCAGGTGTGAGCTGTGTGATACAGGTGTGAGCTGTGTGATGAAGGTGTGAGCTGTGTGATGCAGGTGTGAGCTGTGTGATACAGGTGTAAGCTGTGTGATACAGGTGTGAGCTGTGTGATGCATGTGTGAGCTGTGTGATGATGCATGTGTGGGCTGTGTGATGATGCAGGTGTGAGCTGTGTGATATAGGTGTGAGCTGTGTGATGAAGGTGTGAGCTGGGTGATCAAGATTGAATAGTATGCATTTTTAGCCAAGCAAAGCTATTGGTTCAAAAAATGTTAGCTTCATTAATAATTGCTTTATTGCGGTTAAATGTAGCGAATATCCTCAAAGAAAAATGATTGACAGATTTCTTTTGCACTATGTTGCACACATATATTGCTCGAAATTCTTTAATTGTTGTGTTTCTAGGTAAGAAATATAAAAAATTCTGATATAAAAACACTTGAATTTCTGCTGAAAGCCATAGCAAAAGGTACCTGTTAAAGTAACAGGTTGTCTGGCAACACAGTGATTACATTTGGTTGCTTAGCAACACGGTGATTACATTTGGTTGCTTAGCAACACTGTGATTACATTTGATTGCTTAGCAACACTGTGATTAAATTTGGTTGCTTAGCAACACGGTGATTACATTTGGTTGCTTAGCAACACGGTGATTACACTTGTTGCTTAGCAACACGGTGATTACACTTGTTGCTTAGCAACACGGTGATTACACTTGTTGCTTAGCAACACGGTGATTACACTTGTTGCTTAGCAACACAGTGATTACACTTTGTTGCTAAGCAAAGTGATAACCGTATCGCCTAGCAACAAAACTGCCAGATCTTGCATGGAAAAATTCGAATTATAATTTTTCACTTGCATAAGGCTTTCAGTAATCATATCTTTGGGATTAACTAAAATTGACTGGGAAATTTAGGGAAAATTATAATCTCTACAGCTGGACTAAGGTTTGCTTAAATCACTCCGGAGCCGCTAATAGTCGGATGCGGCGGTGTGGGCCAGGCACCGGGTCCTGTAGAAATTCGTGTTCGTCTCCAGGTCGTGAATTGTGCGCAGCATCGCCAGCAGGCCGCGCACCGCCTCGCTGCCAACGTTGCGAATGTAGGCAGGCGGCAGCAGGAAGCCGTAGGCGCCGTCGTCTGGCAGCTCGACGGTCAGCGAATACGGGACTTCGAGCGAGCCGTGAGCCCAGTCATCTGAGCCGCCGCTGGCCTCGTCTGCAGGGGCGCGTTTTTGTTTCCCGTCTGTCTGGTTTATCTCCCGTCTGCCTGGTTTATCTCCCGTCTGCCTGGTTTATCTCCCGTCTGCCTGGTTTATCTCCCGTCTGTCTGGTTTATCTCCCGTCTGCCTGGTTTATCTCCCGTCTGCCTGGTTTATCTCCCGTCTGCCTGGTTTATCTCCCGTCTGCCTGGTTTATCTCCCGTCTGCCTGGTTTATCTCTCGTCTGCCTGGTTTATCTCCCGTCTGCCTGGTTTATCTCCCGTCTGCCTGGTTTATCTCCCATCTGTCTGTTTATCTCCCGTCTGTCTGGTTTATCTCTCGTCTGTCTGGTTTATCTCTCGTCTGTCTGGTTTATCTCTCGTCTGTCTGGTTTATCTCTCGTCTGTCTGGTTTATCTCTCGTCTGTCTGGTTTATCTCCCGTCTGCCTGGTTTATCTCCCGTCTGCCTGGTTTATCTCCCATCTGTCTGTTTATCTCCCGTCTGTCTGGTTTATCTCTCGTCTGTCTGGTTTATCTCTCGTCTGTCTGTTTTATCTCTCGTCTGTCTGGTTTATCTCTCGTCTGTCTGGTTTATCTCCCGTCTGCCTGGTTTTTCTCCCGTCTGCCTGGTTTATCTCCCGTCTGCCTGGTTTATCTCCCGTCTGCCTGGTTTATCTCCCATCTGTCTGTTTATCTCCCGTCTTTATCCCTTTATCCCTAATTCTCCCAATGCAGCAGCAACTCACACAAGACATCGGCGCTGGTTCCGTGAATGTAAAATCGATGGTTTGTTGCGAACATCTCCCGGCTGCCGAAGAAGGCCACGCAGCTCTGCGGAATTTGAGTCCGGATTTTTGGTGGATTAACCCGGGCTTTGAATTTGACGTAGATTCCTATAGATAGATCTGTAGATTGATATAGATCTGTAGATTGATATAGATCTGTAGATTGATATAGATCTGTAGATTGATATAGATCTGTAGATTGATATAGATCTGTAGATTAATATAGATCTTTAGATTGATATAGATCTGTAGATTGATATAGATCTGTAGATTGATATAGATCTGTAGATTGATATAGATCTGTAGATTGATATAGATCTGTAGATTGATATAGATCTGTAGATTGATATAGATCTGTAGATTGATATAGATCTGTAGATTGATATAGATCTGTAGATTGATATAGATCTGTAGATTGATATAGATCTGTAGATTGATATAGATCTGTAGATTGATATAGATCTGTAGATTGATATAGATCTGTAGATTGATATAGATCTGTAGATTGATATAGATCTGTAGATTGATATAGATCTGTAGATTGATATAGATCTGTAGATTGATATAGAACCCACGGAACTCACCATCTTGCCAGCGCTGAGCGCAGGCCGCGGGTAGGCCCCCCTCTTGAAGCCGAATGGCATCAGCACGTACTGGCCGTATGAATGGTAGGACAGGAACAGCAAGATCTTCTTGTCGGAGTTCTCCTGCTCGACGAATCTCTTCACGGCGGCCGACTCCATGGCAGAGAATGGCCCGGTGCCTCGGTAATTATCCTGGCAGGGGTCGCTTGAGCTGCCCGAGCCGCCCCACCTGCGAATGGTGTTTTGTAGGCTTGGGGATTATCTGCATGAGTCAGCTGTACATCTGCATGGGTCAGCTGTACATCTGCATGGGTCAGCTGTACATCTGCATGAGTCAGCTGTACATCTGCATGGGTCAGCTGTACATCTGCATGGGTCAGCTGTACATCTGCATGGGTCAGCTGTACATCTATATGGGTCATCTGTACATCTATATGGGTCATCTGTACATCTATATGGGTCATCTGTACAACTATATGGGTCATCTGTACATCTATATGGGTCATCTGTACATCTATATGGGTCATCTGTACATCTATATGGGTCATCTGTACAACTATATGGGTCATCTGTACATCTATATGGGTCATCTGTACATCTATATGGGTCATCTGTACATCTATATGGATCATCTGTACATCTATATGGGTCATCTGTACATCTATATGGATCATCTGTACATCTATAGGGATCATCTGTACATCTATATGGGTCATCTGTACATCTGTATGGGTCATCTGTACATCTATATGGGTCATCTGTACATCTATATGGATCATCTGTACATCTATATGGGTCATCTGTACATCTATATGGATCATCTGTACATCTATATGGATCATCTGTACATCTATATGGATCATCTGTACATCTATATGGGTCATCTGTACATCTATATGGATCATCTGTACATCTATATGGATCATCTGTACATCTATAGGGATCATCCGTACATCTATAGGGATCATCTGTACATCTATATGGGTCATCTGTACATCTATATGGGTCATCTGTACATCTATAGGGATCATCTGTACATCTATATGGATCATCTGTACATCTATAGGGATCATCTGTACATCTATATGGGTCATCTGTACATCTATATGGACCATCCGTACATCTATATGGGTCATCTGTACATCTATATGGGTCATCTGTACATCTATATGGGTCATCTGTACATCTATAGGGATCATCCGTACATCTATAGGGATCATCTGTACATCTATATGGGTCATCTGTACATCTATATGGGTCATCTGTACATCTATAGGGATCATCTGTACATCTATATGGATCATCTGTACATCTATAGGGATCATCTGTACATCTATATGGGTCATCTGTACATCTATATGGACCATCCGTACATCTATATGGGTCATCTGTACATCTATATGGGTCATCTGTAAATCTATATGGATGATCTGTACATGTATATGGATGATCTGTACATCTATATGGGTCATCTGTACATCTATATGGGTTATCTGTACATCTATATGGGTCATCTGTACATCTATATGGGTCATCTGTACATCTATATGGGTCATCTGTACATGTATAGGGATCATCTCTGTCAGAGTCTATTTTAGCACAAATAAAATAATAAAAATACTACGCTGCGTGCACTACTTATAGTATAGCTAGATAGAAATCGACATAATTTAGTTTCCGATTCCAATCAGAAACGTCTGATTGAAGGGCTAATATCACGTGACTGAATAAAAAATCTGTCAACAAACCAGACGCACTTGTAGCCATAGTTTCTGTTGAGGTCGACGCCTCTGCACACCCGGCTTTGAGATGGGTGGCCACCGTTCGTTTGGCGGTTTTTGCGCCAAAATCGGTACTGAAAAGTGTCAGTTAAGAGATGAGGCTGTGAAGGGTTCGCGTCGCTATGTTGCCTGAATAGAAAGTCACTGGGTTCAGTGAATATCGGGAGAGAAAGTCACTGGGTTCAGTGAATATCGGGAGAGAAAGTCACTGGGTTCAGTGAATATCGGGAGAGAAAGTTACTGGGTTCAGTGAATATCGGGAGAGAAAGTTACTGGGTTCAGTGAATATCGGGAGAGAAAGTCACTGGGTTCAGTGAATATCGGGAGAGAAAGTTACTGGGTTCAGTGAATATCGGGAGAGAAAGTTACTGGGTTCAGTGAATATCGGGATAGAAAGTCACTGGGTTCAGTGAATATCGGGAGAGAAAGTCACTGGGTTCAGTGAATATCGGGAGAGAAAGTTACTGGGTTCAGTGAATATCGGGATAGAAAGTCACTGGGTTCAGTGAATATCGGGAGAGAAAGTTACTGGGTTCAGTGAATATCGGGATAGAAAGTCACTGGGTTCAGTGAATATCGGGAGAGAAAGTCACTGGGTTCAGTGAATATCGGGAGAGAAAGTCACTGGGTTCAGTGAATATCGGGAGAGAAAGTCACTGGGTTCAGTGAATATCGGGAGAGAAAGTCACTGAGTTCAGTGAATATCGGGAGAGAAAGTTACTGGGTTCAGTGAATATCGGGAGAGAAAGTTACTGGGTTCAGTGAATATCGGGAGAGAAAGTTACTGGGTTCAGTGAATATCGGGAGAGAAAGTTACTGGGTTCAGTGAATATCGGGAGAGAAAGTTACTGGGTTCAGTGAATATCGGGAGAGAAAGTTACTGGGTTCAGTGAATATCGGGAGAGAAAGTCATTGGGTTCAGTGAATATCGGGAGAGAAAGTTACTGGGTTCAGTGAATATCGGGAGAGAAAGTTACTGGGTTCAGTGAATATCGGGAGAGAAAGTTACTGGGTTCAGTGAATATCGGGAGAGAAAGTTACTGGGTTCAGTGAATATCGGGAGAGAAAGTCACTGGGTTCAGTGAATATCGGGAGAGAAAGTCACTGAGTTCAGTGAATATCGGGAGAGAAAGTAATTGGGTTCAGTGAATATCGGGAGAGAAAGTAATTGGGTTCAGTGAATATCGGGAGAGAAAGGTTCAGTGAATATCGGGAGAGAAAGTCATTGGGTTCAGTGAGGGAATAACAAGAGATAAAGTCATTGGGTTCAGTGAGGGAATAACAAGAGAGAAAGTCCCAGTGCTCAGAGAGGACTCACATGAGAATGGGAGTACTCATAACCGTCCGGGTTGTACAGCGGCAGCATCAGAAAATCGTAGTAGTCGAGCAGCGCGACAACCTCTGGGGTCCACATTCGGCGATTCAGGCCCTTGGAGATCAGCTGTGTTCGAGTTTTTCAATGCGGAGGTGATGATGACTGCAACGCTTTTGTAACCCTGGTGTTCAGGTTAGTCTACTATGAATATAAATCAATATCAGCATGGCAGACGGGCACCTGGGCACCTGAACTGGTCCCACAATCAGCGCTGAGGCAATGACTGCTGAGCACATGCAAGAGCGCCTATACTGCTACGATCACACAGGGTGTACAGCGGCTCTGACTTCCTGATCGTCAGGCATGTACACTCTCTGTGCCTTGAAGGTTGGCCCTGGGCCAATTTCGTGCGCACAAGCCCCAAATGAATGTGGGGCCGCTCAGGGATTCGAACCAGGGGTCGTGGCGCGAGAGTCGGACGTGGTTACCTCTGAGCTGCTTTTTGCCAATCATAAAAACCCGCGCAGACCAAACAGCATCTCTCACCACATCGGCCATGTACAGCACGGTGGCCGGGCTGATCCACTCCCTGGCGTGGATGCCGCCGTCAATCCACACCTTGCGCTTCTGCTTGTCCGTCTGGCTTTTCTCGATCTGCTCGGAGGCGGCGAGGTGAGGAACCGAATTTCGTTTGGTTGGAATTGAGTTCGATCACCACCGAGCATCCGTAGCTTATCCTGAGCACAGTCGGCTCAGCCTCACCCGAGCCTGCTCCTCTCTCACCCATGATGACTCACCCTGAGCACGATCAGCTTTCGACCTTCATAAGCGCTGCCGATCTCCTGCTGTCGGCAGGTGTTGCTTCTCAGCAAGTTGCATTGCTGAGCCAGCGTATTCACAGCCTCCAGAAGCTGAATTTAGGAATGGTTTGGTAGTTAGGACTCTATCAGCCACCTCAATCAGCAGTACTCAGCCACCTCAATCAGCAGTACTCAGCCACCTCAATCAGCAGTACTCAGCCACTTCAATCAGCAGTACTCAGCCACCTCAATCAGCAGTACTCAGCCACTTCAATCAGCAGTACTCAGCCACCTCAATCAGCAGTACTCAGCCACCTCAATCAGCAGTACTCAGCCACCTCAATCAGCAGTACTCAGCCACCTCAATCAGCAGTACTCAGCCACCTCAATCAGCAGTACTCAGCCACCTCAATCAGCAGTACTCAGCCACCTCAATCAGCAGTACTCAGCCACCTCAATCAGCAGTACTCAGCCACCTCAATCAGCAGTACTCAGCCACCTCAATCAGCAGTACTCAGCCACCTCAATCAGCAGTACTCAGCCACCTCAATCAGCAGTACTCAGCCACCTCAATCAGCAGTACTCAGCCACTTCAATCAGCCGTACTCAGCCACCTCAATCAGCAGTACTCAGCCACCTCAATCAGCAGTACTCAGCCACTTCAATCAGCAGTACTCAGCCACCTCAATCAGCAGTGACTGCAGCCCCTCACCTGGTCATATCTCAGGTACTGATTGTGATTCAGAATCAGCTGATCGGACCTCCGAACAGCCCTTCGCAGCCGCTTCATCAGCCGCGGAAACTGCCGATTCTCCCGATCGGCCTGAGCAGCCACCCGGCCGTAGTTCCGGTGCAGCAGCTCGAGCTGGATGTCCGGCCGTCCGGCCACGGCCTTTCTGAAGGCGGACACCAGACGGGGCGGCACCAGGATGTCTACCTTGACGTTGCGGTGGCTTGGGTAGTTGAAGAATGTCAAGCCGAGCTGCGGGAAAATGGGGTTTGTTTTTGTTAGGGTGCCTGTCTCAGTGCCTGTCTCAGTGTCTGTCTCAGTGTCTGTCTCAGTGTCTGTCTCAGTGTCTGTCTCAGTGTCTGTCTCAGTGCCTGTCTGAGTGTCTGTCTCAGTGCCTGTCTCAGTGTCTGTCTCAGTGCCTGTCTCAGTGTCTGTCTCAGTGCCTGTCTCAGTGTCTGTCTCAGTGCCTGTCTGAGTGTCTGTCTCAGTGCCTGTCTCAGTGTCTGTCTCAGTGCCTGTCTCAGTGTCTGTCTCAGTGCCTGTCTCAGTGTCTGTCTTAGTGCCTGTCTCAGTGCCTGTCTCAGTGTCTGTCTCAGTGCCTGTCTCAGTGTCTGTCTCAGTGCCTTTCTCAGTGTCTGTCTCAGTGTCTGTCTCAGTGTCTGTCTGAGTGTCTGTCTGAGTGTCTGTCTGAATGTCTGTTTGAGTTTTTGTCTCAGTGTCTATTTCAGTGTCTGTCTGAGTGTCTGTCTGAGTGTCTGTCTCAGTGTCTGTCTCAGTGTCTGTCTCGGTGTCTGTCTCAGTGTCTGTCTCAGTGCCTGTCTCAGTGTCTGTCTCAGTGCCTGTCTCAGTGTCTGTCTCAGTGTCTGTCTCGGTGTCTGTCTCAGTGTCTGTCTCAGTGTCTGTCTGAGTGTCTGTCTGAGTGTCTGTCTGAATGTCTGTTTGAGTTTTTGTCTCAGTGTCTATTTCAGTGTCTGTCTGAGTGTCTGTCTGAGTGTCTGTCTCAGTGTCTGTCTCAGTGTCTGTCTCGGTGTCTGTCTCAGTGTCTGTCTCAGTGTCTGTCCCAGTGTCTGTCTGAGTGTCTGTCTCAGTGTCTGTCTTAGTGTCTGTCTTAGTGTCTGTCTCATTGTATGTCTCAGTGTCTGTCCCAGTGTCTGTCTCAGTGTCTGTCTCAGTGTCTGTCTCAGTGTCTGACACAGTGTCTGTCCCAGTGTCTGTCTGAGTGTCTGTCCCAGTTTCTGTTTCAGTGTCTGTCGGAGTGTCTGTCTCAGTGTCTGTCTCAGTGTCTGTCTCAGTGACTGTCTCAATGCCTGTCCCACTGTCTGTCTCAGTGTCTGTCTCAGTGTCTGTCTCAGTGTCTGTCTCAGTGTCTGTCTCAGTGTCTGTCTTAGTGTCTGTCCCAGTGTCTGTCTCAGTGTCTGTCTCGGTGTCTGTCTCAGTGTCTGTCTCAGTGTCTGTCTCAGTATCTGTTCCAGTGTCTGTTTCAGTGTCTGTCTCAGTGTCTGTCTCAGTGTCTGTCTCAGTGCCTGTCTCAGTGTCTGTCCCAGTGTCTGTCTCAGTGTCTGTCTCAGTGTCTGTCCCAGTGTCTGTCTCAGTGTCTGTCTCAGTGTCTGTCTCAGTATCTGTTCCAGTGTCTGTCTCAGTGTCTGTCTCAGTGTCTGTCTCAGTGTCTGTCTCAGTGCCTGTCTCAGTGTCTGTCCCAGTGTCTGTCTCAGTGTCTGTCTGAGTGTCTGTCCCAGTGTCCGTCTCAGTGTCTGTCTCAGTGTCTGTCTCACGCCAGGCTCCGGTTCGCTCGGGTAGGCATCATGCAGACTTCGCAGAACTGCCGCAGCCTCCTTGGTGAATGGGTCAGCCCTGTAGAGCCGGTAGCTGAAAATCCACAGGAGGTTAAATCTATGTCTAACGCAGAGTTCGTATCGTAAATCATATCATTACACAGAGACTCGAAAGTGACTGACCCTTCAAACGAGAAGGTTTTGCCCCCCTGCACAGTTTGGCAGATCAGCAGCCCAGCCGCGATTAGAAGCAGACAAATCTTCATGGAGATAACAAGTTATAGCAAGGCTTAGCTGCGTAAGAGAGACTTACAGAGGATATAGAGCTCGAGAATGCAGGTCTATTCCTGATTACACGGCCTTTTATTTGGATTTCGAGGTAGCTTCTTGTAGCTTCTGCATTGGCTCTCCACCGTCTGCACCAGGTTGGCGGCGGTGGGTAGTGCGCATCTCCCTGGCAATGGCGCAGCTTAACCAGTTGAAATTCTGCTGGGACTGCATCCTGCGTGTGGCGCTGATGATTCATCTGGTGAAAAGCTCCCTGGTGTTATTCTTGCACCTGACATGACCTTTGCCTTCAGCTTCAGTCTGCATTTTAGTTCAGCTTCAGTCTGAGTTTTAGTTCAGCTTAAGTCTGAGTTTTAGTTCAGATTCAGTCTGAGTTTTAGTTCAGATTCAGTTTGAGTTTTAGTTCAGCTTCAGTCTGAGTTTTAGTTCAGTTTCAGTCTGAGTTTTAGTTCAGTTTCAGTCTGAGTTTTAGTTCAGCTTCAGTCTGAGTTTTAGTTCAGCTTCAGTCTGAGTTTTAGTTCAGCTTCAGTCTGAGTTTTAGTTCAGCTTCAGTCTGAGTTTTAGTTCAGCTTCAGTCTGAGTTTTAGTTCAGCTTCAGTCTGAGTTTTAGTTCAGCTTCAGTCTGAGTTTTAGTTCAGCTTCAGTCTCAATTTTAGTTCAGCTTCAGTCTGAGTTTTAGTTCAGCTTCAGTCTGAGTTTTAGTTCAGCTTCAGTCTGAGTTTTAGTTCAGCTACAGTCTGAGTTTTAGTTCAGCTTCAGTCTGAGTTTTAGTTCAGCTTCACTCTGAGTTTTAGTTCAGCTTCAGTCTGCATTTTAGTTCAGCTTCAGTCTGCATTTTAGTTCAGCTTCAGTCTGAGTTTTAGTTCAGCTACAGTCTGAGTTTTAGTTCAGTTTCAGTCTGAGTTTTAGTTCAGTTTCAGTCTGAGTTTTAGTTCAGCTACAGTCTGAGTTTTAGTTCAGCTTCAGTCTGAGTTTTAGTTCAGCTTCAGTCTGAGTTTTAGTTCAGCTTCAGTCTGAGTTTTAGTTCAGCTTCAGTCGGAGTTTTAGTTCAGTTTCAGTCTGAGTTTTAGTTCAGCTTCACTCTGAGTTTTAGCCTACAACAGCTCGCACTGCTATATTTCTTTAGATGTGACCCTCCATAGGCTATTTCGCCCTCAGTGCCAATGCAAGCAAGCAAAATTGATTGCACCTGTACAAATAAACGACTTTAAACCACTGTACCGGCCCCCTGATGAAGCGCACGGATGCGCGTGAAGAATGGAATCCCGATATTCCTTCTCCGTGCACTCGATATCGCGTTGGAAGTTTCCAATTTCTATCCAATAAAAATGATGAAGCTGCCCAAGGCCGAAGCAATTGTCTTCTTATCTGTTGGCCCAAGCCCTTCAATCATGCCGATGCCGATTTCGAACAGCTATCTACCATCGTGAACCAAATATTTCCGAAGTTGCCTCTTTCTTCCCATCCATCTTGTAGCGCTATAAGAACTTGCAGCAGATTCTGCAGATTCTGGATAGACTTCTGCTTGGGGCTGGAACCCCCGCACCTACTAAGGGAGGCCACAGGTACCAGCGGGTATGAGCGATAGCTTCGAAAGACGTTCTTAGCTGATCACCTGACTTATTTCTGCAGTTGCAAGGAACAGATGGAGCTTAGCAGTGGCTGCATAAAAATGCAGTCTGAAGCTGAACTAAAATTTAAACCTGAAACTAAACTAAAATTTAAACCTGAAACTGAACTAAAATTTAAACCTGAAAATGATCTAAAACTCAGAGTGAAGCTGAAGCTGAACGAAAACTCAGACTGAAGCTGAACTAAAACTCAGACTGAAGCTGAACGAAAACTCAGACTGAAGCTGAACTAAAACTCAGAGTGAAGCTGAAGCTGAACGAAAACTCAGACTGAAGCTGAACTAAAACTCAGACTGTAGCTGAACTAAAACTCAGAGTGAAGCTGAACTAAAACTCAGACTGTAGCTGAACTAAAACTCAGACTGAAGCTGAACTAAAACTCAGACTGAAGCTGAACTAAAACTCAGACTGAAGCTGAACTAAAATGCAGACTGAAGCTGAACTAAAACTGAGAGTGAAGCTGAAGCTGAACGAAAACTCAGACTGTAGCTGAACTAAAACTCAGACTGAAGCTGAACTAAAATGCAGACTGAAGCTGAACTAAAACTCATACTGAAGCGGAACTAAAATCATAACCTAAAGTTTAAATCTTAGTAGGATGTGTGGATAGAGGTGAACAATAAATTAAACTATAATGAGAGATTAAAAAATCTATACTGCTAAAGCATCGACAAGGACAAGGAGAAAGACGCTATAGACCAGTAGATGTTTTGTACATGTACCTTTAAGCTACTACGAGAATAAGTAGTATAGCAGTGTAAGAATTGGCTACTTCGTTCCTTTTTGCTCAATAATGTATGTGTAATAAAGAAATTAACACATTCCCCCAAAGTGTGCATCAATAAGCCAGCACTTTTTACCATAGACAAAATACCTCTCCTCCCGATAAAATTTCTTGGTATAATAAATCATCGATGCTTTCATGCTTAATCTAACGGTTAATACAACACAGTGTGTAGTAGCTTTATTGTCTATGGTCAAAGCAGCTGCAAGTTCAAATGTCTGATTAATCAGCAATCTCAGACCAGAGTGGCAATTTGGTGTAGTTTTTATAACAAAAAACTTTTGGCACTGTTCCTGCAAATATATAGAAATCTGAATCAGATATTCTAGAAAAATGAGCATTAAAATCGGCACTCTTCACACTGCCATCTACTTGTTCAACTTCACTGCTGGCCTGATCTTCACGATTGTCTTCGCCTTAGAGATTTTCACTAAGTTTGAGGGCATCTGCCCGCTCTACCTCAAGATTGACGCGAAGGACTCGGGCATCAACGAGGACAGCCTTCCGGTGTGCAACGTGTTCTTAGCCTTCCACGCCATCTTCCAGACGGTATGGCCTCTGTTGCTCGGATGGCTGTACGCAGTGGCAGCCGGTCTCTGTAGCGCCTGGTGCAACAATGCCTGCTGCTGTCCCGACACCCCGGAAACTGCTGCCCGGCACCACGAAGAGCCCGCCATTAGCGATGCTGAGGACAGCTTGAAGGCGACTCCCGAGCCGGCCGTGACCCGACCACGATCGGGCGTGTGTCAGCACTGCTGCCTCCGCGTTCTCCTGTTGGACTTTCGCACGTCCAGGATGCAAAGCTTTCGCAATGCGGAGAAGCGAGCATTCTGCCTGATTGCCGGTGTCCAGATTGCCATCACGGCCTACTTTGCTTTGTTTCTAATCTCGCTATTTATGGGCTATGCGGCCAGGTGCAGCATAGCTAAAGCCAACGATCAGGTGCGGCTGTACCATGGAGACAGATATGGAACTCTGCGCGGCTCCGATGCTGACATAATGAATTTATTACGGTACAAAACTCTGAGCAGACAAGAGTTGTGTTTTCAAAACTATTACACCATTTTTGTTGGCGTATCTGTTTGTTGTTCCTTCATGTGCAACGTTTTAAATCTTTTTCTATATATTTGGCGTTGGCTGAAAGGCACATCACTGTGAGTCAATTTGACATTATGGCTTTGCAACTTCGTGCAGCTACATTTAGCTGAACAGGCTACCCACAAGTATGCTACTTTCTGAATCCCTCTAAATTAAAACCATTGATAAAATAACAAGTAATTACTCCAGTAATGTAAGTAGTTCACTAATGCCGTGGCATGCCTATATTACAAAAAACCGTTACAGTTTCCGAATTTTCAAATATATTGTATTAGCCCTTCTGAGAGAACTTCATATTGTCTTTAAATTATTGTGATTAAACAAAGCAAGGATGAACCAGAAGTTAAAGATTTTGCTGAAGTCATATGTAAATGTGTGCATGTAATGTACACTCATTTTTTCTAAGTCTCACACGTATCACGGTACTAAGCTGTCATTACTCGATTGCAATTTAATTATAGCCTCGTTAAATCGTACTTTGATACTTCCGAAGACAAGATCTATTATTGTTTTTTTAGCACGCACTGACACCTCTCAGAAGCACTGAGATTAGGTGCAGACTAAAAAGATTTGCAATATGCATTTTGAACAAACCGGCACGAACCGACGTGAAATTATTTAAACGTTAAACCAAACCAAACGCAAAAAGTTTTTAGAAGCTGTATTTATTGAAAGCTATAACTAAATAATAATAAAAAAATTAAAAACAAATTAAACCAGACTGTTTTTAAATCCGTAAAAAACTAATTTAATCTTCACCTTAATGTGAATTCAAATAGGCTTATTGCCAAGAAATGAAAATCGGCCCGCCCTTAAAAACTCAAGCTGTGGTTATTACTTCTTAAGTGTCATACGCAATTCACTGTGAAAGAACGGTCAAAAAGAAAAGTTAATTAGATATTTTTAGCGGATGAGAATGGTTTATATAACTTAGGAGATTCCTCTTTGTGACACTTGAAATAATATTTTCAGCCTTTTTACAACGATAAAATTATTTCCTGTTTCTAGTCGTGCACCGACAGCACCGTAGAATACTTTACTTTTAATAACTAATTTGAACACCAAAATTATTTAAACCTATAATATAAGAGGCACGGCACGAAAATGACAGCTACTTCAACGTGGGACAACAGACTTTGGGTATGCTGACAAACATCCAGGCTGTTTAGACTTAGTTTACAAAGTTAACCTTTCTAATTGGCATTTTTTACATTAAAAGTGGAGTTATGTTTTGCACTTCGCTACTTAATAACTATGATACTTTAAACATCTCTTCAAATTTGAGTGTTCTTTTAATAAGTTAAAAATTTAAACATCAAATTTTACATTGCAATGATAATACAATATAAATAAAATGATGAGATTGATAAATAAATGGATAAAAATTAAGGATATAGGCTTATGAAATGAATAACACATCCTTGTATAAACTTTTTAATAATATCTTGTATACTTTAATAAATGATTATAGCTTGTAGTCAAAGTTATTTATATCTATTGTTTATAGTAATTTCACTTTTGTATTTAATTTAATAAAATGGATTTTTAAAACTTTTGTATTGGGAAAGTTGAAAACTTAGTGCTGGTTTTTTTCTTGCTAAAGTTAATTTGAATTGCTAAATGTATTATTACAATAATAAATCATTTGTTTCATAATTCTAAGCTTAAATTCTTGCTAAAAAGGCTATCTGACTAAACTAATAAATTTATTATTATTTTTAAATTATTATTTTTAAATTTTAAGTTATAAAGAATTCTTTGGGAGTACAAGTTTGCTAGTGAGAAATTTGCTAGCCAAAACTTGCTAGCTAAGGTTTGCTAGCCGAGATCTGCTAGCCAAAGTTTGCTAGCCAAAGCTTGCTAGCACAAATTTTGCCAGCAAAGATTTTGCTAGCCGAGATTTGCTAGCAAGAATTTTGCTGGCCAAAAGTTGCTAGCAGGAATTTTGCTTGTGAGGATTTAGCTAGCCAAAATCTGCTAGCAAGAATCCAACCAAAACTGGCAAGCAGCAATTTGGCTAGCTGAACTCAGGAAGTTGTAATTAGCTAGAGACAATTTGCTTATCCAGTTTCGCAAGAATTTCACTAAATCCTCTATAGCGTCGCTCCAATTTTACCTTTACAAATCCTCTTCAAATTGGACACGATCCAATTTTCAACTATTTTGACACAATTGTGTATAAAGTTTTGAGTCTCGAAGTTAATTCTGAATCGCACTGTGTACTTTTAAAGTTAGTCTGCTTTTTGTCAGCAAGACAGCCACCCAAACCTCCGCCTCTCTCTCCTTCCTGACCACTGGATGGATGTGTGAAAGGGATTTAAAATTAACTAATTTTCAGCTGCCATAAGTTTGCTCCACATACAGCAATTGACTTCAAACTTGATACAATTCTTCATTTACTCATTCTCTGTCTAAATATAAAGTCTCAACTTTGTACCTCAGAACAGAAACTGTAGGCATGTGAAGTTTGTCTGCTTTTTCTGTTGTTTGTGCTACTCACTCACTCTTTCCCCTAGACCAAGGATCAAGTGATAGGGCTCAATGTACATAGCAAATGTACAGTGTTTTTAGAATAAATATTTATAGCCTTCTTTGCTAACATTTTGCCATGATAGTTCAGTAATGAATTCAACTACTGTCCTACTATGAGCTATCTGATTGCAACTTGAGAGTATTCTGTCCCCCACAATGACAAACTGACTTTCCAAGCACTTGTAAAGTTATAAAATATTTGGGATTTTTACCCACTTTTTTAGCTAAAACAATGCATTGCTATTGCCAGAAAACAAGCAATCTTTTGATACCAGTTGCAAGAAGTTTGGTCAGCAAATTCCTGCTAGCAGATTTCAGCTAGCAAATTTTGGCTAGCAAACTTCGGCTAGCAAACCTTGGCTATCAGGTTTCAGCTAGCAAATTTTGGCTAGCAGATTTCGGCTAGCAAACTTTGGCTAGCAGATTTTGGCAAGCAAATTTCTTGCTAGCAAACTTCCTCTAGCAGATTTCCTGCAAGCAGATTTCATAGACCCGAATTCTTCAAGTTTAGGCTGGTAAAATAGTTAAATTTTTGGTAGGATCATAATTTTGTATTTTAAGGTTTTTTGATAATGCTAATTTCAAATTTAAGCTATATTTTATATCACATCAACATAACTATATTTAGCTTAAAGCAAAACAATTGGTGCATGGGGAATAGAGGCATGAAAACATATTCAATATTAGGTTGATTGATTCTAGCCCATAGTGCGGAAGGACGGGTATATGATGGAAATTTCTGTTGTACACAAGGATCACCTGTCATACATATCGTACATCACTCTTTTTTGGGAGTGCTATATCATACACTATTGTATAGTCATACACAAGTCATACGTCACAAAGTATTTTTTTTTGTTAACCGTAGTTTGTAAGTCATTTCCATATTTAAAACTCATTCACCTTGGCACTGTTGCCAATGAAAGAAAAATCAAAAACAAAATTCATGTATAAGAAAACTTTTATATTTGTTTTGTTTTTCTAACTGATGTGCATTGTGTGCAGTCAGTAAATAACAACATAATTGTTGTTTTACTTTGCACTTTCTAGAAAATCAGAATATATTTATATTTATGTTTGCATTTATTCTTTTTGTACCCCATTGTACACCAGTAGTACCATTTTTCAACCCCTGTTGTACTTGTTCTGTTGTTGAATTAACGAACGCAAAAACAAGATAGATAATTATCCGGGTGCTCAGTGGCACCAAAGAGGGGCTGGCCAATAGGAGGGCGGCTCGTATATTTATGCATGCGGGGAAGGAAATTTCTAGAAAGACCGGGGGAGGAAACTTCTGGAACAATGCGTAAACAAGTCCTGCTGTGGAAGTTTCTAGAAACCCTGTCCCCGAACTATCCCTACGCATTGCATGCCTTTGCAATACACAACAGTACTGTCATACAACAAGCCAAAATTTTAATTTACATTCGGTCATACATGAACATCCTTCCACACTATGGATTCTAGCCTATACTATTTATAAAAAGCTTGAATTAAAAACCAACATATATAAAACCTAAAATTATTACTTATTATCTAATCTTTAAAACATCTTTATAACACTTAGCTCATCTTTTTATTTTTATAAATTGTTTTTTTTAAATATATTTTTCTTAGAACTGTTTTGTATCAAATTCCACTTAGAAAGTAAGATATAAAAAGCAGACATTGCTATGGCTTGACAATGTAGAAAGAAAAAATGTCTTGAGTATTTAATTGAATAAAAAGGATTTGCTATGTGATTTCTTTTTTGAGATTTTTACATTTTGACTAAAAATGATGACAACAACTAAGTTTATTGACCTTTTTCATTGTTTTAGGACACATACAATCCACAGTTATACAACTTCACTAAGTACAACATTGACTTTTTGAAGCATTGCTCTGACTTTCTTGAGAGGCGCTGCAAAATTGAAGAGAAATATGCAAAGGAAATTAAGTGAGTCTATAATAATTAGCACCTAATTACAGTGCAAGGGCCTGTTAGTAATGTTTATTAAAATACCTTTTCATTACCACAGAAAGCTATGCAAGGAGTTCAAGCCTAAAGACTTCGACAAGAGGGAGAAGTTCAAGTGAGTGCCTTAATATCAATTATGATGGTCTTGGCATAATTTGCTTTTTAAGTATTTTTAAATTGATTGCAATGTTATTTTAGTTTGACTTTTGTCGTGCTCAGAAACTGAGTCTAAGTCTGTAGTACAGGCGATGACCATTTTGGATTTGTATCTCATTGCATAACTATAGTATAGATACTGATCTACTTGTTTCGGGCGCAAGGCTCAGATAGAAAGATACCATGGTGAGAGACCCTAATTTGCATTCAGCCTCGTGTACACAGGAAGTGGCCATCTTTAATGTGCCAGAAGTATTGGCTTATGTGCCGTACAGATGCTAACTAAATATTTAAAGCTTACTCGGTCTGCGATCCCACGCGACTTGAACTGAATTCAAATTCACACTTTATGCAGAGAACTTCCTGATGAGTTAGAACAGCTGGCAGATTTAGCATACAGCATGTTGCGATTGTATGCGGATTTATTGCTTTTTTAAGATTTGCATATATTTTTGTGTATCTATATATTATGTTTTTTGTCCTAATGCAAACAGTCTCTTGTATGACTGTCCCTATTTAAAACCGCCCAGGACAGCCCCTTCCCTAAAAAATCGACCTGAACAGCCCTTCCCCCTCAAGAATCGCCCTGGACTGCCCTTCCCCCTCAAGAATCGCCCTGGACTGCCCTTCCCCTCAAGAATCGCCCTGGACTGCCCTTCCCCTCAAGAATCGCCCTGGACTGCCCTTCCCCCTCAAGAATCGCCCTGCACAGCCCTTCCCCCTCAAGAATCGCCCTGGACTGCCCTTCCCCTCAAGAATCGCCCTGGACTGCCCTTCCCCTCAAGAATCGCCCTGGACTGCCCTTCCCCTCAAGAATCGCCCTGGACTGCCCTTCCCCTCAAGAATCGCCCTGGACTGCCCTTCCCCCTCAAGAATCGCCCTGGACTGCCCTTCCCCCTCAAGAATCGCCCTGGACTGCCCTTCCCCCTCAAGAATCGCCCTGGACTGCCCCTGCCCCTCAAGAATCGCCCTGGACAGCCCTTCCTGCTCAAGAATCGCCCTGGACAGCCCTTCCTGCTCAAGAATCGCCCTGGACAGCCCGAAAATCGCGTCAAACAGCCCCATTGTCTGAAGCGATGCAAGGCAGGCAAATACTTCGCCCGCGTCACGCAGATTCACCGCGCAAACGGCATTCGAAGACTCGCTTAGCGAGCTCACCGCTTTAGCCAATCAGCACGAGAATCTGCGCGACGATCTGCTGCGCTCGTCTCGCGAACTGCGCGACTGGCTTCGCGAAATGAACAAACAGGAGCAGCTGGTAGAACGGCGCTTAGCCGCCAGCTCTAAGGATGTCGAACGGAGCCGGGCCCAGCTGGAGCAGGCGCGAGCTCAGTACCACAAGGCGCACAGCGACATGCGTCGGGCCTGGGAAGAATACGCTGCCGCCAAGGAGAGCCGCGATGTGACCCGCGCTGAGGAGGAGCGCCTGCAGCTGGCCTACCGGGCCAAGGCTGACCTGTGCGAGGACCGGCGCAACGGCTACGCCAAGGAAATCACCGAGTTCAATACTGTGCAGGTGAGGCCCGTCTGCCCGGGGGGGGGGGATGACCGGCCAGTCTACCTGGGGGGGGGACCGGCCAGTCTACCTGGTTGGGGGAAGGACCGGCCAGTCTACCTGGTTGGGGGGGGACCGGCCAGTCTACCTGGTTGGGGGGGGGGACCGGCCAGTCTACCTGGTTGGGGGGGTTGGGGGAGGGGGCGATTACCGGCCATTCTGCCCGGCTGGGGGGGTTGGGGGAGGGGGCGATGACCGGCCAGTCTGCCCGGCTGGGGGGGGCGATGACCGGCCAGTCTGCCCGGCTTGTTTAATAGAACCAGATCAACAGAATGGAGGTGAATAGTGAGCGGACTCGAACCCCCGTCTCTCCACACGCTTTAAGGCGGACTTCATCCAGCGAGGCCTGCCTGAGCAGCTGTCCGGCCTCGAGCAGCTTCACCGCAGTTTCTGCGACGCCTGCAGCCGCGAGTTCGGCGCCTGGGCGCAGGCGCAGCTGGACCGGCTGGCCGTGCAGGCGAGCTGCGCAAGAGTCTGCAGCAGCGGGCGCTGACCGTGTCAGCCGATGGCGACGTTGCTGAATTTCTTCGTGTTACAGCGTCGGGGAATCCGCTGCCAGGCGACGCTCCGTTTGAGGATCTGTCAGCCTCGGCTGCCGACGGCTCGCCGGCGGCTTCCGCATTGTCGGCGGACGGGGACTCGGTGTCGCTGCAGCACGCCACTCCGCCGCGGAGTCACAGGGCAGCCAGGCTGTTCAGCACGCTGCGGTCAAGCAAAGCGGTGGGTTAAAAATTTTTATTTCATATTAATGTTCTGAGTAGCATACTACTTACCGATTATTCCTTTCGGTAGTAGTATCAAAGGTTTTTTGTATCGCCTTTTTTGCTCGCCTCAAACAAGAATCAAGTCGCCAGCCCTCCGAACCGTCGAGATATTCGACGATTCTGCCAGAAGGTCGGATTTTTCCCATAAGCGCCAGTGTATTCAGTACAACCCCTGTGCGCCAATCAGCACTGCGCCTCAGTGCGGCCTTGCCAAGTCTCCAAATTTCATCAGCACGTCGACCACATGTGTCTGCATCAGCTCTGACTTCGTTGGTCACTGGCCTTCACCCAGGCGGAGCTTCTGAACCTTCAACAGGTGGCACCAGGAGACTATTGACACTCTGATTCGAATTTCTCTAGTTTCGCTGATCAAGCCTCAACTGCTGGACATCCTCAGCTGGTCTCTCAGGCATTCCGTCATCACCCCAACGCCCCCCCCCCCCAGTAGCTCTACTGTTAATTGGCTTCATTTCTTATCTGTGTTTCTTC